>PITB01009271.1:0-69115 GCA_004024585.1 Paradoxurus hermaphroditus | reverse complement strand
TGTTGCCTATAATAATATGACAAATGGGAAGGTACCCAACAAACTCATGTATCTGACAAGGGAGGCTTCCAAGTAGAACATAGAAAGGGCCAACAAGAGTTTTTCTAGATGCCTATGGTAACAGACAAGCACAGAGGAGTTAAAGAAGAAACCCTTCTTTAGTAGAATTTAGAGGAAATTCTACCAGAACATGCTGGTTCCTTCCAGCATCTCCAAGCAACAGTTTACAAATCTAGAGCCATAAGATGTGGTCTCTGGATAAAGATTACGTCAAGGCTGGGGCTATAAGATCCTTTGTTAAGACCTCACCCATTTTTAAGGGCATGCCGGGAAGAGCTTCTAAGAATCTGAGAGACGTGATCCCTCAGCAGCCTCACCGGGAGCTGAAGATAGAGAAGGACCTATTCTTAAAGAAATATCTCAGCCTGGCTTTTGTCTAATGGATGAATTATAATTTCAATCAAAGGAAGTCTTCAGTGGTTTCCAGAAAGTATACTAGCCTGGCAAAAAAGGACAGAGACAGTACAAAAGGAGAGGAGACGGTTGGCTCCGCAATCCTCTGAAGGCAGTGAACAGGCTGCAACCATGCAAACAGGGGGCTGTTTCTTATGGAAGACAGACTGCGACTCAAGAGTGGAACCGAGTGTCCAAAAGTCCACAGTGTAAAGGCAAGAGTCAAGAATCACTCCCAAGGGGGAGGACGAGGCCCCAATTAAGGAACCGATGACATATTCCCCGCTGGGTTTCCGGGTTGCTCTGGGTCGGTGACTGGAAATAGCTTCCACCGCCTCCCTCAGTGAAGGGGACGTCTGTTACAGTGTTTCCATTTCCGCCTCGCCTGTGTGTGTTGAGCGGTTAGGCGAGAGCAGATCTGCAGACGGAGAAGAGCTTCACCCAGGGAGCCTTATCTAGGCCTGAACCTACTCTAGATGAACAGGTAGGTCCAGGACCTCGAGCCTGAGCCTGAGCCCAAGGCCCGAGGAGATGAAACTTTTTGAGGCTTTTAGATGTTTCTGGGTATTTTTCATGTCGGAAGAATGTAAATAATTTTTTACTGTGATGAATCAAATATGGCCACACATGCTTTGGTATTCCTCTTTTCAAGAGCTGGGATCTACACCTCCCTTGAATCTGAACAGAATCTATTACTTCTTTAATAGAATACGGAAGTTATTTTGTTCCTGTTTCCAAGTCTGGGACTAAAAAAACTGGAAGCTTTCATTTTCTGTCCCTTGAAACACGCTCTTGGAGCCCAGAGTCCAGTTATCTTTTGTGAGGCAACGCATAATGTATAGAGAGGGTATGTGAAGGGAGGGGGGAAGAAAAAAGAGAGAGTGAGGAAAGAATGAAGGAAGGGAGAAAGGAAGGGAGGAAGAGAGAGAAGGAGGAAGGAAGGAAGGAGGGAAGGAAGGAAGCAAAAGGAGGAAAGGAAGGAAGGAAAAGAGGAAGGAGAAAGTGAAGAAAGAAAGAAAGAAAGAAAGAAAGAAAGAAAGAGAGAGAAAGAAAGAAAGAAAGAGAAAGAAAGAGAGAAGGAAGGAAGGAAGACAAAGAAAAGAAGGAAAAAGAATAAAGGGAGAACGAAAGAAGAGAAGGAAGGAAGAAAAGAAGAAAGGCAGGCAAGAAGGCAGGAAGGGAGGAAGGAAGGGAGGAAGGAAGGGAGGAAGCAAGACCCAGACACTCTCCAACTATTCTAGCCCCGGCTATAAGACTCTTCCAGGCTGAGGCCCAAGACACTGTGGGGCAGAGATAAGCCTTCCTCACTGTCCCTGTCTCAATTCCCGACCTACAGACTGGAAGAGGTAGTAACAAAATGGTGTATTAAGCCACTTGGTTTGGGGATGATTCGTTATATGGCAACAGATAACCAGAATGATGAATTACCTTGAAAAGAGTCCAGACTATATTGTCAAGCGGGAAAAGCAAATTGTAAAGTAACGTATGTGATGCCATTTTCGAAAATGAAAACTTTGTGTGTGGCATCCGCGTGTCCACAAAGTATCGGCACAGAATATTATTGTAATGCCATCTGTTACCTGACTAACTCTAAAGAATCAATATTGCAGAGACTTTCACTTTTTAGATATATATCAAATGAATGCTCTACAACAAATATATTTAATGCTGGCTTATTTTTTTAATGAGGAAAACATGGCCTGCATTTATTTTGTTTGAAAGAAACAAATATGTAGTCTATGCCTACAAAGTGAATACTGACTCTACCCTTGAAAAAAACTAAGGGTTCCTGATACAGGATTATTGATGAAAAGAGATTATACTGACTCATACGCTGATAATTCTTTTAATATCTAGGAAAAAGACAAATTCAAATTATCCACAAAGAAAAAATATTTTTCAGCTAAGGAAAAAATCAAGATTGGCTTCAGGAGTAACACTAGATCACAGGACAAACACGAACACACAAACCCAGAAGGTATGAAAGTAAAAGAAAAATATTTTCCTAATGAAACAGATGAGGGAAAAAATGGCTTTTTGCTTTTTCTTAAAAAAAAATATTCAAAGGCTTGTATCAAAAAAACTTTTTAAACAAAAGGAAGGGGGCCTGGCTGGCTTGATCAGTTAGGCATCGAACTTCGGCTCAGGTCATGATCTCACGGTCTGTGAGTTCGAGCCCCGCGTCGGGCTCTGTTCTGACAGCTCAGAGCCTGGAGGCTGCTTCGGATTCTGTGTCTCCCTCTCTCTCCGCCCCACCCCCGCTCATGTTCCGTCTGTCTGTCTCTCTCTAAAAAATAAATAAACATTAAAAAATTAATAATAAAAATAAAAAGCAAAAAAAAATTTTTTTTTAAAGAAAGGAATTAAAGTTAATGGAATCAAGAGAGGAACCAAGAACCCAGAAGGAAGGGCGAGGCATTGTTGTGCCCCTGACATTCTCTGCAGCCTTTCCTTTTGAAACATCAGCTGATTTCCAAGTAGCTTTGGGCCAAAAGGCTAAAAAGAAAGTAATACTTCAAGGAATTTCGAGATGTGTGAGAGTCTTGGAGGCACAGAGAGAAAACAATCAGGTTTCAGCACTGACCTGAGGGACAAAAATGCACGGGCGATAAAACCTCAGAAAAGCGAAAGCCTCGGTCTGCCCCACTTTCCCCCTAAAGAAAAATGCCCCCTTTGCAGCTTGTAGGGCGAAAGGTAGAGAAGAGAACCCGCAGCGGCTAAGTGGGTGGACGGTGAAGAAGACTATGCGGGAATCTCACAGGCCTGCAGAACCAAACTTGGAGTCCGCAGCCTACCCAGGAGGAAGGGGACTGATAAGCACCCAGGGGTTGGGGGTAAGCTCTTAAAAGGCTATATGCGTGGGGGACCTGGGTGGCTCCATCAGTTAAACGTTCGACTTCAGCTCAGGTCGTGATCTCATGGTTCATGAGTTCGAGCCCTGCATTGGGCTCTGTGCTGACAGCTCAGAGCCTGGAACTGCTTTGGATTCTATGTCTGCCTCTCTCTCTTCCCCTCCCCTGTTTATGCTCTGTCTCTCTCTCTCTCAAAAATAAACATTAAAAACATTTTTTTAAAAAGACTATATGTGTGAAAACAAAGGGTGAACCAAGCCTTGGGAGAATCAAATCCATCTTCAAATTATCTCAATTCTTGGTCAGCAAGAGGTTGATCTGCCTGTCTTCTTGCTGCCTGCCAGATGGGAATTAAAATCTCTCTGAGGGGACAGAACATAGAGACACTCTAATAGTTCATATGTAATAGCTGGCACTTAATCAAAAATTGTCAAGCATAGCAGGTGACAGGGCCCAGTTAAGAAAAACCTGGGAAGAAACAGACAAGAAAAAACATAGGCGATCCAGATATTGGAGATGTATAAAACAAACGACTAAATTGAGATACATTTTCAAGAAAATAAGTGATAAGGCAAAGAATTCACCAGGGAAGAACTAGAATGTGTTTTAAAAACAGAATTAAATAATAATAATAATTATTATTATTAAATAACAAAAAATACAATAACTCATTAGGTGTGCTTTAAGCAGATTCAACAAAACAAAAGAGACTGATGGACTGTTAATTAGGTTGGTAGAAAACCTACTACCAAAGAGAAGAAAGAATGAAAATTAGAGAAAAGAACTTAAGAGACACATAGAGTGTGGTGACTACTCAAACATATAATTGAGGTTTGAAAAGGAAAGGAGAGAAAGAATTGGGTAGCTGCAATATTGGCTACGAATTTTGCAAAACCGAGAAAGAGACTAAGCTCCAGATCCAGGAAATCTTAGAAACTCCAAGCAGGATATGTTCAAAGAATGCCACGCAGAGACAGTCATCATGAGATTTTCAAAAACCAAAGACAAAATATTAAAAGAAGCCAGTCTCCCTCAGTCTGACTCACCTCACTTAGCATAACACCCTCCAGGTCCATCCATGTTGTCCCAAACGACAGGGTCTCTTCCTTTTTGTGGCTGCATAATATTCCTCTGTGTGTGTGTGTGTGTGTGTGTGTGTGTGTGTGTCTGTCTGTCTGTCTGTCTCACATCTTCCTTATACATTCATCTAATGATGGACACTTAGGTTGCTTCCATATCTCGGCTACTGTAAATAATGCCGCAATAAACATAAAGATGCAAATATCTTTTCAAATTCGTGTTTCATTCTCTTCGGATAAATATCCAGCAGCGGAATTATTGGATCATATGGTATTTCTATTTTTGATTTTTGGAGGACTCTCCATATTGTTTTCTACAGTAGCGTAGCTTCACCTAAGAAATAAGTTGGACTGGGAAAGACAAACACCATATGACTTCACTCACATGTGGAATCTAAAAATAATGGTAAATAAACCAAAAGCGTAATCGGACCTATAAGTACGGAGAACAAACTGATGGTTGCCAGAGGGGAGAGGGAAAGGGGGTTGGGGAAAATGGATGAAAGGGAGTGGGATATACAATTTCTAGTCATGGAATGCTTAAGTCCTGAGAATAAAAGACACAGCATAAGGAATACGTCGACGATATTGTCACAGCATTGCATGGTGACAGATGGTCGCTACGCTTGTGGTGGGCACAGGATCATATATAAACTTGTGGCAGCGCTCTATCATACACCTGAAATTCACGTAATATTGTGTGTCAGCTATACTCAAGTTAAAATAGGTCACAGGATAAAAAGTACAGCAAAGGGACTATAAAATAAAGTCAATAAAACTGTGATCATATCACATGGTGAGACCGTAACTACGTTTATGGTGAACATTGAGCAGTATATAAAATTGTGGAATCGCTATGTTATCCTCCCGAAACTAATACGTCATATGTCAACTATACTTCAATTGTAACATTTTTTAAAAGGGGAAACGAAAAAGAAGCCAGCTCATTTCTCCTTTACACACACACGCACCCATGCACGACTTTCAAAACAATAGCCAAGGATGTCTGAACAGATATGATCAAAGTATAACTTACAACCATTGATGGAATCTTGAGCATGCTAAGAGAGTAGAACTATCCTGAACGCAGTGAAGATACTTATTTAAAAAAGACCAGAGGAAGGGTCGCTTCTGAGCTAGTACGTCTTGCCCCCAACTGTTAATTAGAACACAGACAAAATAAATGAATTCACTGTTTTCCGTAATCGGACAACAGCCAGTGCAGGACTGTGATGCATTTGAGGAGAGAAGCAGATGAGATGAGCCCTACCACGGTCCAGCTTTCCGCCCGGAGGCACCCTTCTGTACCGTAATAAAGGAAAGACAAATCAAAGTGGGGCATAGTGCTCTCGTTGACTTGAGTAGACGGAGACCAGAGTTCACGGAAGCTTAGGCAGCTGGGATCTCTCAAGCAGAGAACTGAAGAGAGAAAATGAGGCACTCTGTGCTGGTAGCAGCCCCAACGTGGGGCCGGAAATCACAAACCGTGAGATCACGGCCCAAGCCGAAGTCGGACGCTTAACCGACTGAGCCACCCGGGCGCCCCGAAATTAAAAGTTTTTTAGATAAACAAAAAGCAAGAATTTACATCTGCCAAGCTGAAGTGAAATGATAACAGATCAAAGCTTAGGAATGCATAAAGCTAGAAATGGATAAATACGTGGGTAAAGCCAAGCAATTTTTTTCTTATTTCAAGTTCCTTTAAAAGAGAGTTGCTTGTTCAGAAAAAAGAAATGAATATGAATGTATAATGGAACGTATATGTATAAAATAAAATGTGTATGACCAAAAAAGCACAGAATATGGGAGGGAGGAAATAAAAGTATATTATTATAAAGTACTTAAATTATTCATGAAACGTGATTCGATATTATACTGCTATATGTTGAAGGTGCACACTGTAAAGGCTAGAGCACCAAGACATGTGGCAACTAATCTCGAATATGAGATAAAATTCTATCTGAAAAAGAATTAATAGTAAAGAAGGTATGAAAAGAGGAAAAAATGAACAAGGAACAAGACAGAAAAGAAAGAGCAAGATGTCAGATTTAAACCTAAACGTATTGTGAATTACATTTAATTTGAAGAGGCTAATGCTACCGTTAAAAAGCTACACCATCAGGCTAGCTAAAATACAGTAAGATCCGCCTATACACTATTTACGAAAAATGCTCTTTATATATACACGAATGCATGCACAAATAGGTTAACAGTTCAAGGATGGAAAAATATAGATCAGGAAAATATGAATCATGAGCAAACTGGAACGGCTATATTAATATCAGACAAGAAGTATTGCTGGAGATAAATGGGGTTAATTCACAATCAGAAAGGATAGATTCGTTAAGAAAAGACAACAGGGACGCCTGGGTGGCTCAGTCGGTTGAGCGGCCGACTTTGGCTCAGGTCATGATCTCTGGGTCTGTGAGTTCAAGCCCCGCGTCGGGCTCTGTGCTGACAGCTCAGAGCCTGGAGCCTGCTTCGGATTCTGTGTCTCCCTCTCTCTCTGCCCCTCCCTAGCTCACTCTCTCTCTGTCTCTCTGAGAAATAAATAAACACTAAAAAAGAAAAAAGAAAGAAAAAAGAAAAGACAACAATCCAAGTGTAACTCTAACAAAGTTTTAAAATACACAAGGGACACTGTATAAAGACAACAACAATTCCACAAAGAGTGGGAGATTTTAACACACCTCCCTCAGGAATGAATCAAACATATAAAGATATAGAAGGGCTTGACAAACACTAGCAAATAACTCAACCGAACTAAACTTATAGAGCACGGCCTTGACCGCTGCGGTGGTCACACAGAGAATGTTCATAAAAGACAGACCATGTGTTGAGCCACAGAACAATTCTTGATAAATTTAAAAGTATCGAGATCATACAGAAAACGCTCTCTGACTACAGTGGAAATACATTGGTGATCGATAACAATGACGCACCCGGAAAATTCTCAGATATTTTATGAATAAAATATAGCTTTACATAATGCATGAGTCAAAGAATAAATCACCAAGGAAGTTTAAAAATATTTGGAACCAAATGTAAGGAAAACACGATGTGTTAAAATTTGTGGGATGCAGCTAGAACGGTGCTTCGAGGGAAAATTTTAGCTTTAAGTGCTTATTTTAGAAAAGATGAAAGGTTTAAAACTAATTTTCTAAGATTCCACCTTAAGCTGGAAAAAGAACATGAAATTAAATCCAAATAAAATAGGGCAACGGAAATAACAAAGAGCAGAAGTCAATGAAATAAAAAAATGGACAGAGAAAAATCAGAGAAAACATCAATAAAACTGATAAATTTCTAAGCCAACTTAAACGTGTGGAGAAAACACAAATTAGCAGATCAGACAAGATGGAAGGGGCTGTACTAAAGATCCTAAAGACATTGAAAATTACAAAAGAATATTATAAACAACTTAATTCCAAAAAAGTTTACAACTAAAATAGAAGAATTATTTGAAAAACGCAAATTCACAAAACAGATCCAAGAAGAGATACAAAATCCAAATAGTCCTGTATCTTTTCAAGAAATTTGATTCATAATTAACAACCTAATTCCAAAAACACAACCAAATTCCTTTATGCCCAGAAGACTTCTGTGATGAATCCTAACAAACATTTAATGAAGAACAAATATCAATCTTATAAAAACCTCTTATAAAATAAAGGGTGATACATCGCAAGTCGTTTTATGAGGTCAGTGTTCCCCTATGACAAAATCAGATGAGAAAATAAATGATTCTCATAAATGCAAAGGACTTAACAGTGTATTACCAAACTAAACCCAGCAATGCAGAAGAAGAATAATGCGTCTTGACAAAGTGGAGTTTTTCCCAGGCATACAAAGTGGGTTTAAATTTTTAAAAATTAATCGGTATCATTTATCATATTCAGAGAAGAAGAAGAATCACGATCATCCTAACACGTGCATGAAAAAGTACTTGAAAAAGTCCAGTACCCATTCATGATGAAAACTCTCATAAAAGTAGAACAGAAGGAAACTTCCTCAACTCGCTAAAGGCCATCTCTAAAACAACTGTATCGCTACCATCCTCCCAATAATCAAAGACTGAACCCAGTCCCTGTAAAACCAGGAGCAAGGCATCTATTGAACATTTGCTGGAGCCCTAGCCAGTGAAACAAGTTAATTAAAAGAAATAAAATGCACACAGATTGATAAGAGCAAAACATTTTATTCAAAGTCGACATGATCATAGATGTAAAAAATCTTAAGGAATCTGTAAGAAAAGCTCTGAGAACTAATAAGTGACTTTAGAAAGCCAAAATCAAAATCACGAAGAAGCAACTGGAAAATGAAATGTGAAAAATAGTACCGTCACAATAGTATCAAGAGCATGAAATGTGAGGGACAAGTTTAACGAAATCAGTGGAAGATCTCTATACTAAAAACTGCAAAAACTGCCGAGAGAAACTAAAGTTTAAAAATAATGGAACTCTGTAACATGTACTGGAATTGGAGTTCTGATATATTTAAGAGGTTAATTCTCCTGAAATTGATCTATAAGTTTAACATAATCCAGATAAAAGTACTAGACATAATTTTCTGCAGAATTTGACAAGCTGGTTCTACAATTTATATAAAAATGCAAAGGACAGATCATAGCCAAAACAATTTTTGAAAAGAAGAAAGTAGGAAAGGACTACCCGATTTCAAAATTTACAACGAAGTTAATCAAGAGAGTGTGGTTTTGGCAAAAGAAAAGACATACAGATCCAAGGACATAATAGATCAGGAATAGATCTACACGTAAGTGATCAATTGGTTTCTGACGAAAGTGCCAAGTTAATTCAATAGCAGAAAGGACAGTCTTTTCATCAGATCATGCTGGACAATTGGTTTTTCATGTGGAAATGAAGGACCTTTGATACTAACTTTAGTCCATAAATAAAAATTCACTCAAAATAGATTATAGACCTAAATGTAAAAGCTAGGGGTGCCTAGGTGGCTCAGTCAGTTGTGTCTGACTCTCGATTTTGGCCCAGGTCATGATCTCACCATTTGTGGGATCAAGCTCCAAGTCAGGCTCTGAGCTAACAGCGCAGAGCTCACTTGGGATTCTCTCTCTCCTTTTTCTCTGCTCCTAGCTCCACTTTCGTGTGTGCACTCTGTCTCTCCAAATAAATAAACTTCATTAAAAAAATAAATGTGGAGCGCCTGGGTGGCTCAATTGATTAAGCATCCAACTTCGGCTCGGGTCACGATCTCATGGTTTGGGAGTTCAAGCCCCACATGCAGCTCTGCCCCGGCAGTGCAGAGCCTGCTTGGGATTGTCTCTCTCCCACTCTCTCTCTGGGCCTCCCTCACTCACACTCTCTCTCTCAAAATAAATAAATAAATGTAAAAAAATACATCAATGTAAAAGCTAAAGCCACCAAACTTTTATAAGAAAACATAGGAAAAAAATCTTTGTGAACTTGAGTAAGTAGAAATTTCTTAAATAAGACAGAAAGAGCACAAATAATAAAATAAAAATATGAATAATTTACTTCATCAAAATTAAAATCTTTTACTCTTCAGAAGACACCTTTGAAAAAAAATGAAGACAAGCCACAGAGAAAATTATATATATATAATTATATAATTAATATATATAATATATTATATATTATAAATATATAATGCCATATATATTTGGAAAAGAATTTGTATCAAGAATATATCAAGAAATCTTGCAACTTAATAAAATGAAAATATACAGGGGCGCCTGGGTGGCTCAGTCGGTTAAGTGGCCGACTTTGGCTCAGGTCATGATCTCATGGTCTGTGAGTTCGAGCCCTGTGTCAGGCTCTGTGCTGATGGCTCAGCCTGGAGCCTGCTTCGAATTCTGTATCTGCCTCTTTCTCTGCCCCTCCCTTGCTCACACTCTGTCTCTCTATCTCTAAAAACTAAATAAACATTTTTAAAAAATGAAAATACACGACTTAATTTTTTCAGTGGACAAATTATTAGAATAACAAGATATTCAAATGGCAACAGCACAAGAAAAATATTCAACATCATAAGTTATCAGGAAATGCAAATTAAAACAACAATGAAATGCTACCATACCACCAGTAGAATGGATAAAATTAAAACACCTGACAATACTAAGTGTTGACAAAAATGTACAGCAACTAGAACTCTCACATAATGTTGGGAATGTAAATAGCTCAACAAGTTTGAAAAACTGTTTAGTAGTTTCTTGTAAAGTGAAACACACACCTACCCTATGATTTAGCAATTTCAGTTCTAGGCATTTTTCTTAGAGAAATAAGTCCACAATATGACCTTCACATGAATGTTCATAGCTTCTTTCTTCACAACAGCTAGAAACTAGAAACAATCCAAATGTTTCTCGATAGGTGACTGGATGAACAAATTTTGAAATATACTCAGCAATCACAGGAATAAACCAGATCCCCACAATGACATTGGTTGAATCTCAGATACATCATTCTGGTTGAAAGAAGCCATACGCAAAAGAGTATGTACAATATTACTTCATTCTTCTGAAATTCTAGCAGGTAAGACAAATTTGTAGTGACAAAAATAAATTAATGGATACCTGGGAAACAGACTGCCTGCAAAGGGGCCAAAAGGAATATTCTGGATTGATGGAAATGCTTGTAATCTCTTGATTATGATGATGGTTGCAAATTTGTATACATTTGTCAAGACTTATCCAACTACACACTTAAGTGAGTGTATTTAATTATATATAAATTGGTCTCAATAACATTGCTTTTAAAAGAAAAAACAAAGACAAAAAGTAAAGCCCAAAAAAACGTGATTGAAAAAAACTTTTTAAAGAAGAGACGTGTACATTTTAAGACACACAGGTAGAGAATTTGTCATCAACACCCATCCTAAAAGAAATATTATTGTGAGCTGTTTAACAGATGAAATATGATTCCTGATGGAAGAATGGAGACGGAAAAATAAAGACCACTGGAAATGGTCGATCTGTGGTAAATCTAAATAACAATCATTATATTTGAATCTAATAATAATAATCTTAATAGTGATTAATCGGTTGTTAAATTCATGAAGAAATAAAATACATGGCAATCGCCCAAAAGGTGGAAGTTGGATAAATAGGGTTAAAGAGTGTTCTTGGGTCCTTGTGGTGTCATGAAGTGATAAATGCACGAATTTAGGATATGTACCAGTGGGCCAAGGATACACATTGTAACCTCTGGGTTAATCACTAACAAAACAATAAGAGAATATATAATTTATAAGCGGGAAATGGAATAATAAAAACACAATGAATTCCATCAAAAGGAAGGAAGGAGTTAAAGGAGAACATAGGACAGACGAGATCACTAGAAAGTAAATAGTAAGATTATAGACTGAAATCGGAATTCATCAGTAGTCACAATCCATATTACCAGGCTAAATACATTCTAACTTCGAGACAAAGATTGTTAAATACAAATATAAAAATGTCCAAGGAGATTTTGTTTGCAATAAACACACAATAAGTATGAGGACACAGGATTTTTGAACGTGAAAGGATGGCATATACAAGAAGTTACTGAAAGGAAACGGGTATGGGTATACTAATTGGGGAAATAAAAATCAAAACCACAATGAGATACCACCTCACACCGGCCAGAAAGGCTAACATTAACAACTCAGGAAACAACAGATATAGGGAGGATGTGGGGAAAAGGGAAATCTATTGCACTATGGGTAAACTGGTGCAGCCGCTCTGGAAAACAGTGTGGAGGTTCCACAAAAAAATTAAAAATAGAACTACTCTATGACCCAGCAATTGAAGTACGAGGAATTTATTCAAAGAATACAAAAATGCTGATTTGAAGGGGCACATGCACCCCAATGTTTATAGCAGCACTATCAACAATACCCCAATTATGGAAAGAGCCCAAATGTCCATCAACTGATGAATGGATTAAGATGTGGTATGTATATACAATGGAATACTACTCGATGATGAAAAAGAATGAAATCGGGCCATTTGCAATAATGTGGATAGAACTGGAAGGTATTATGCTAAGCGAAATAAGTCAGTCAGAGAAAGATAAATATCATATGATTTCACTCACATGTGGAGCTTAAGAAACAAAACAGATGAACATAGGAGAAGGGAAGGAAAAAGAAGATAAAAACAGAGAGGGAGGCAAACCATAGGAGACTCCTAACTACAGAGTACAAACTAAGGGTTGGTGGGGGTGGGTTAAATGCATGAGGGGCATGAAGGAGGGCACTTTTCAGGATGAGCCCTGGGTGTCATATGTAAGAGATGAATCACTGGGTTCTACTCCTGAAGCCAAGACTACACTGCATGTTAACTAACTTGAGAATAAAAAATAAGTATATATAATCCAAAATCTATAAAGTGGGAAAAAAGTCTGAACATATTATTTAGTCTGTGCAGGATGAAACAGATCTGTTTAAACATAGTAGCCTCAAGGCGGGTGAGAACGCCAGGAGCAAGAAATTACTGCTTTTAACCTAAACACTTCTGAGTCGCCCCCCCCCCCACTTTTTTTTTTTAATTCAGGGAAAGAAAGAAGTACTTCCAGGAATATGGCTGTGTAAGTACACATTTTTAGAGCCTCCTCCCTGAAACCTACAAATATCGAGGAAGGAACTAACAGTGAAAAATGAAAACCGACCCGAAACTTGGACAACCTTAACCTTTCCCTACAAGTGCCGAAGAATAGTTGCCAGATGCCCCACAACTAGAACCAAAATGAAGTAAGATGCTGGGAGGTGACCACATTCCTGGAGCCTGGGAACCAGCACAGTGCCGTAGGGCCAAGGAAACTCACTAATACAACCCACACCGCACAGCAGGGCAGAGAATCGGAGGTGTGTGTGAGGCTCGAGAGAAGCAAAGCTCCTTGTCTACCTCAGAGTGGCTACAGCCCAGGGGCTGGGGAGAAAGCGCCCCATGGGACCCCACGCTGCCGATTTCAATGTGTCCCAGCTTTTTGATTGGAAAAGGAAGGGATTAGATTCAAAATAAAGCAAATTTCTGATTGAAGCAGAAAATCAGAGATAGAGAAAAGCATTTGCTGACACCACCTCATCCACCCCAAGAAAATGTCAATGCTTTCTCAGTCTTAGCTGGATGACATGATTATTAGGAATGAGATTTATGAATTTGTTTTTAAGATTTTTTTAAGTAATCACTACACCCAGTGCGGACCTTGAACTCACAACCCTGAGATCAGGAGTTGCAGGCCTCACCCACCGAGCCAGCCTGGTGCCCCAAGATTTGTGAATTTTTTGAAATGCGCCAACGAGAATCATGCCAAACCAACTGAATCCAAACTTACAAAAGTGAGGCCCAAGGGACTGTAGTTAAAAAATATTTCCATAATGATGAGGGTGCCTGAGTGGCTCGGTCAGTTAAGCATCTGACTCTTGATTTTGGCTCAGGTCATGATCACATGGTTCATGAGTTCAAGTCCCGAATGGGGCTCCGCACTGACAGCAGGGAGCCTGCTGGGATTCTGTCTCTCCCCCTCTCTGCCCTTCCCGTTTTCTCCCTCTCTCTCGAAATAAAAATAAGTATTAAAAAATTATTTCCATAATGAGATAACATTTTTGGCTCAACCAATAGATAAAAATTAAACATAATTTTGACACCCAGTATTGGCAGAAGTGTAGAGAAATAAACATGTTTATAGGAAAACTGAGGGAAAAGTTAATGCTCGGAAAGCTCCTTTTCTTGGATTTCATGTTTCCGTGTGGAGCTGTGTCAATTCGAGTGTAATTAACTCTCTGCTTCCTCACCCACTTCTCTAGCTGGTCAGTTTGGAAGAACTGAAAGGACCACTAGCTCAGCCTCCCGTGCTGTCTCTCGCACTGTTTGGCCTTGAGTTTGCATGTGGCCATCACCTCCTGTAACTGGTCAGCCGGTCAATTATTTAATTCTGGGTGCAGTATAATGAAGTAGACATTTTGATCCTCATCTGTGTGACCTCAGCCTTTTAAAACGTTTGAACTAAAGAAAAGTGCAATTTATTGATTTCTCTCAATCTGTCATCAGCGGCCAAGTCAATAAATGTAAAAATAATGTTGACTTCTACCCACTCTATAAACTTATCACCTTCATGGCACGTGCCCTGCTCTGCTCTTCCTTCTTCCCCCACCGAAAGGCCCAGCGTCTCTTCCTGCCTCTGGCCAGTCCCTCTGCTGAGCGTGGGACCACAATCCTCCCTATGTCCCAGCAACCTCGCACTAGATCCGATGACTTCTATTTGTAGCTCTTAGTTCGGTAATTGGCATAACCCTCTATTTTGAAAGCCAGAGCACTTTGGAGTCATTTTTGGCACCGCCCTCTTCCTCGACCCCATTCCCAATCCATCTCTAAGTCCCCTCACACGGTTCGAAATTCCAAAGTAAAACACAATTTTCAGTAAAACACCTCTCCCACCTCGGTCTTCTCGGATCTTTTGCTTTCCTCATATCCGGCAAGCACTATTACTATTTGCATGTCTTCCCAGAGGCACTGTACAGGTATTTTCTGTTTCTCCATATAAATAGTACCACGCCGTATGTATTATTTGGCCAGAGGAATGCCAGCTGATAAATGTAGAAGGAATAATGGAAATTTATGAGTCACCATGTCAAAACCAATAAAGTAAGGATTGATAGAAGCAAGAAATCAATCTACCTGCTCTCCAGCTATGAATGCCTTCTCTATGTTTATAAATGGTTTGGGGGGTGAAGTATATGCAACAGGGACCTTATTCTGCCCGCAGAAGTTAAAATGTGTGCTATCTGGCCCTTTACAGAAAAAGTTTGCCTACTTCCGCTTTAGGTGAAAGACAGTTGAAGAACAGGATAGAGAGAAATCTGGCAAGCAGCACTCTGACCTTTAAGCTTTGCCTAATAAATAGGGGGGCATCCTGGGCTCACGTGCCTCCCAGGCGATGCTTGAGGAAGATAACATCGCACGCGCAGCATCCGCGCCAAAAACGCATAACCTGATGCCGAACACAAGGAAACATCATACAAACTCAAACTGAGGGTCCTTCTGCGAAACAACCGACGGAGACCGCAGAAATGTCGACGGCATAACACGCATAAAAGAGGCTGGAAAACCGTTCTGAAGAAAAGACCCGACAACCCAATGTAATGTTCGGTTATGACCGGGTCGTGGGTTTCACACACACAAACAGCTCTAGAGGACATGCTGGCAATTGTGGCCATAATCGAGGACACCTTGGAGGGGGCCAGTGTGTACATACTTTAGTGTATCAGTGTTAAGTTTCCTGGGTACGATCGCTGTATTGTGGTCACGGAGAAGAATGTTAATTGTTCTTAGGAAGTTTGTGCTAAATATTTAGGAGTGAAGTCTGTCGTAATGTCTTCAATTTATTCTCATCTAATTCTCAAATGGTTCAGGGACAGGGTGGGTGGGGGAAGAGGGTATATGGATAGGGTTTTTGTACTACTTTTGCCATTTTTTTCCAGGTTTGAAATTTTTTAAATAAAAAGTTGAGAAAGTAAAAATATCACACATGTTTCTGTAAGCACAGAAAAAAACGGGCTTAATGAAAAAACCAGACAGGCAACATTGGTTGCCTGTCACCTCTGAGAGGTAGAGGGAGATGGCCTTAGATAGAGGAGTAAATACTGTCACATTCCTCGGTCAATTTAGTTCTGCCTTGTTGGCATTTGCATTATTTTGGGGCGCCTGGATGGCTCAGTCGGTTGAGTGTCTGACTTTGGCTCAGGCCATGATCTCGCAGTCTATGGGTTTGAGCCCCACATCAGGCTCTGTCCTGACAGCTAGGAGCCTGGAGCCTGCTTCAGATTCTGCGTTTCCCTCTCTCTCTGTCCCTCCTTAACTCATCCTCTGTCTCTCAAAAATAAATAAATGTTTAAAAAAATTTTTTTAAATAATGCATTATTTTTATCTTTTAAAAGCTCACTTTTTTTTGTAACTATAAAAAGTCTCTATAGGTTATTTATATATAATTCATAATTTACCATTACATCTTTCCAAGCACCCACATTGCCCCTCACACCACCTGCCA
The DNA here is from genome assembly GCA_004024585.1 of Paradoxurus hermaphroditus. NCBI lineage: Eukaryota > Metazoa > Chordata > Mammalia > Carnivora > Viverridae > Paradoxurus > Paradoxurus hermaphroditus. The sequence continues at coordinate 52,705 of PITB01009271.1, read as the reverse complement.
GAGACCCTGGATTTCCTGGATTGAACAACCAAAGTCCAGTAGAAGTTTCTAGAACTCTGGTAACTAGGGTTGGATGCTAAGTCTTTTGACTATCACTTCCCATAAAATCCACTAATATGTAGAATGGATGTTGAACTAAGATGATTTCACGCAAGGGCACCTGGGTGGCTCAGTTGGTTAAGCGTCTGACTTCAGCTCAGGTCATGATTTCATGGTTGGTGAGTTTGAACCCCGCCTCGGGCTCTGTGCTGACAGCTCAGAGCCTGGAGCCTGCTTCGGAATCTGTGTCTCCTTCTCTCTCTGCCTCTCCCCAACTTGTGCTAGCTCTCTGTCTCTCTCTCAAAAATAAATAAACGTTAAAAATTAATAAAAAAAAAGTTTACCATGATGTCAGACACTGGAACAAATGACATCACACTTCCATGACAGGGTAGTTTGCCAGAAGCTAACCAGGTTACCGCATATCAGACTCAGAAAGAATCAACTGAGAACAAGGAGGATGAGGAGAAAGAAATGGAACAGCTGAGAGACAGTAATGTGTTTTATCTTCCAGAGTAAAGATTCAAACAGAAACTGTTCAAGTGGCTTAATCAAAAAATATTTTTAAGCATGTAAATTAAATTAGTGGAACTAAATACCCACATAATATACGCTCTAAATCACCAAAGAGAAAAAAGACTTTTAAGTTGCGTGACGTTATTTTTCCCAAGATGAATGCATGTAAAACTCACCGTCTGAAAGAAGAGACGTGTCAGGCTAGGTTTTACATTGAATAGACCCAAAAAGTTGAAAGTAAAAGAATTGATAGCCAGCATTCATTGGTGGGAATGTACATGAGTTAAATGTTGTCAAAGGGCTCTTTCTAACACATGGTAAAAATTAAAACGTGTGTGCCTTTTCATCCGTAGGTTTCTTTTATAAGAACTCATCTTTCATGTGTATTTGAACAAGCATAGGGAGATTTTCATGGAAACATTGTGGTAATTTCCAAAAGAAGGAAAAAGAACCTAGGAATGACATTAATTCTCACCAAAGGGTTTTTTGGTTGCATGTGTGTTTGTTGTAAGCAATGGTGTATTGAGTACAACAGTTTAAAATAATGAGGTCAAGGTTGGTTTAGATGTAATGATATGGAGCTAGACCCAAAATAACTGAAAAGAGCAAATCACAAAACAATATGTTAAATTTAGCGCCATTTGCATAAAAGCAATTTTATTTACAAGCCGATATATGCACAGGAAACTCTAGAAGAACTCATTATCAGCAGTGACTATTTCTGGGTTGGGGGATTATGAGTAACTTTTGTTTTCTCTATAAACATATTTTGTGTTGCTAATTTTTTAGAAATGCGTTGTATAATAAGGAATTGGTCCGGTCATTGCCCCTGGTTTTCAGTACAGAGCTTCTAAAACTCTTAGAATCTTCCAAGTGACAGGCATGTCTTTGCTGTTCTCGAGTCCCTGGAACCCACCCAATGCTATGCTAATGAGGAGACTGATGCTAGGCCCTGAGAGAACTTCAGGATGGGGACTGGTCACCAGAAAGCCCAACTGTGTGATTAGAGGGTTGAAACTCCGACCTCCAAGGAGAGAAGAAAGCTGGAGATTGGGTTCACTCATACCACCAACGGTTTAATCACCTGTACCTATGGAAAGAAACCCCAGTCAGAACTCTGGGCAGCGAGGCTTGGTGGAGCTCCTGCTTGGGAGACACACTGATGTGCCCTGGGAGGGTGACGTGCCCTGATTCCTCAGGAAGAAGGCACGGAAGCTCTGCATTCAGAAGCCTCCCAGACCTCACCCTACACGGTTCTTCAGTGGGCTGTTCCTGAGTTGTATCATTTATAATCACAAGTATAGCACTTTCCTGACTTCTCTGAATCATTCTAGCTAATTATTGAATCTAAGAGAATATTGGGTACCAAATTTGTAGTTAGTTGGTCAGAAGTGTGTGTGACCTGAAAACCCCATAAACTTGAGGCTGCTGTCCAAAGTGGGGGCACGCTTACGGAGGACTAAGCCTTTAACTTATGGAGTTGGAACTAATTCCCGGTGGACAGTGCCAAGAGCTGAATTGCAGAACCAGGTAGGATTGGAACAGGATAATTGGCACTCATGGAACAAGGGTTACTTCTTTTGAAATAGTAACAAAAAAGTTGTAAGTGAAAATATGGGAAATGTAGACCAGTTCAATAATAGAATGAAGCCCAGGGGAGGTGGTTCAGCTTCCGTGGTAGCATAGGAAGACCCTGAACTCGCCTCCTCCCATGGATACAACAAAACTACAGCTACGTATGCAAAATTTCCCTCTGAAAAAAGACACGAAGGCTAGCTGAACAGCTTCTCTGGAACAAAGGCTGAAAGGGCCACAGTGAGATGGGTAGGAGAAGAGATCTTGTCTCACTACAGTCCCCACCCTTGGTGTGGCAACCACAGTCCGGAGGGATCTCACAAATTTGGAGCTTCTCCCTAAGGAGTGAGGAATTTGTGTCCCACGTCAGGCACCCAATCCCCGAGACCTTCATGGAAGACATGAGTCTCCAAAATGTCTGGGTTTGAAAATCCATGGGGCTTATGGTCCAGAAGAATCATAGGGATGTAGGAAATGGAGACTCCACTTTTAAAGGGCTTGCATGCAGATTCGCTTACCCCGAGACCCAGGACATAAGCAGCGCCTTGGAAAGCACCTAGGCCATATGAAAAGGAGATCTGTTTGCTAATACGACAGCATCTGCCAGCGGGGCAAGAGCCTGTTAGAACTCTCTCTGGGGACTGAGGCACTGGCAGGCAGCATTGTTGTGTTTTTCCCGATGGTGTCGGGGGGATGGCATCCTGCCTCCACACTGCTCCCACAGCCCTACCAAAGCCGGGAGGGAGTGCCCTGCCCCTGCACCACTCCCTTTGCCCTGCCAAAGCTGTGTACGCAGCCCAGACAGGGGATGTGCATTGAGTACATAGCTCCAGTGGATTGGGTTCAGGGCCCCATGGGTCTGAAACAATTGGAGAAAAAACTCTCGGCAGGCTACCACCCCCAGAGCACTGCCCAGACAGCAGACTGAAACCCACCACCAGTCTTCGTGTGAAAAAGGCCCACTTACTTGCCCTGGAGCTTCAGCCTGAGGGGCAGGCTTTAGGCCTACCTTATACCTAAAGGCTACAGAAATGCTCTCAGGAAACATGGGCTAGGGATACCATCTTCGTACTCTCCGTTTGGTCTCACTATGGCTTGTCAGTAGGTCCCAGAAAAGAACTTACCTGGAGCCTGGATTTTCGCAATAGTCACCAACGGGACAGATCACCTGATCTGGAGGACAACAAGATTTACAATTGTGACCCCATAGGACTGTATGCATACCTTATGCATACCTTAAAAGCAGCGGTCTGAGGGTTTAGCTTTCAACCAGTCTGAAACTAGGTGCTGAGATCCTTCCCTCTGGATGGATCGCTCACAGGTTTTGGCATATTCTCAACAATGGGGTCCTATCGAGAATGAGTTAGGCTGTTTAGAAATCAACAAAAAGGTCTGAGAGGCAACCAAGAGCTAGAGCAAGGTTAAATGATAAGGTTCATCTCCTACAAACAAACAATACATACATACATACACAGAGAGTAAAGCAAAATGAGGAAATGAGAATATATTCTGGATGAAAGGAAGACATAAACCTCCATATAAAAACCTTAATGAAATGAAGATAAGTAATTTACCTGATAAAGAGTTCAAATGGTCATAAAACCATCACCGAACTTGGAAGAAGAATGGATTAACAGAGTGAAGACTTCAACAAAGAAAGAAAACATAAGAAAGTGCCAAACAGAAGTCACAGGACTGAAGAACGCAATAACTGAACGGAAAAATATGTTAGAGGGGTTCGACAGCAGATTAGATGAAACAGAAGAAAGAACCAGTGATCCGGAAGACAGGTTAAGGAAACTCACCCAAAAAGGAGTAACAAGAAAATATTTTTTTCATGGAGATAGTGTAAAGAAACTCTAGGTCAACATCAAGCACAATAACATTTGCATCATAAGGGTCCTAGAAGGACGAGAGAGAGAAAGGGGCAGAAAACTTATTTGAAGAAATAATGACTGAAAACTTCCCTAACCTGGGGAAAGGAAACAGATGTCCAGATCCAGGAATCCCAGAGAAATTCCAAATAAGAGGAACCCAAAGAGACCATATCAAGACATGGTATAATTAAAATACAAAAAGTTAAGAGAAAGAGAGACTCTTAAAAGCAGCAGAAGAAAAATAACTTGTTACATACAATAGAACTCTCATCAGACCATCGCCAGATTTCTCAGCAGAAACTTTACAGACCAGAAGTGAGTGACATGATATATTCAAAATGCTGAAAGGAAAAAATTTCCAACCAAGAATACACTGCCTGGCAAGGTTATAATTCATAACTGAAGGAGGTATAAAGAGACTTCCAGGCAAGCACGAGGTAAAGGAGTTCATCACCATTAAACCAGCCTTCCAAAAAAATGTTAAAGGGAAGTCTTCAAGCTGAAAAGAATGGGCGCTAACAACAAGAATACATATAAAACTAAAAATCTTACTGGTAAAGGTAAATACATAGTAAAGGTAGTGGGTTAATCATTTATAAAGCTAATATAAAGATTAAAAGACAGAGTAGTAAAAATGACTACAACCACAATAATTAGTTGAGGGATACATAAAATAAAATACTGGAAATTGTGGCTTCAAAAACATAAAACAAGGGGCACCTAGGTGGCTCAGTGGGTTAAGCGTCAGACTTCAGCTCAGGTCATGATCTCCTAGTTCATGAGTTCGAGCCCCACATCAGGCTCTGTGCTGACAGCTCAGAGCCTGGAGCCTGCTTCAGATTCTGTGTCTCCCTCTCTATCTGCCCTTCCCCTAATTATTTTTCCTTCCTATAATTTGGGCTTTGTTTATTCTAGGAAGGAAAAATAATTAGAAGAGAAATAAATAAAATAAAGATTTAAATGACGATATAAAAGATCAATGAAACTAAGAACTGGTTCTTTGAAAAAGATAAACAAAATTGACAAACCTTTAGCTAGATTCACTAAGAAAAGAAGGCAGAGGACTCAAATAAAATCGGAAATGAAAGAGAAGTAACAAGAGACATCACAGAAATATGAAGGATTATAAGAGACTACTATGAAAAATTATATGCCAATAAATTGAACAACCTAGAAGAAATGGATACATTTCTAGAAACACCACCTTCCAAGAATGAATCATGAAGAAGTAAAAAGTCTGAACCGACAGATTACCAGTGAAAAGATTGAATTAGTAATCAAAAAACTTCCAACACACAGGAGTCTAGGATTAGTTGGCTTCACTGGGTGAATTCTCCCAAATAATTAAAGATTTAATATCTAACCTACTTAAACTCTTCCAAAAAATTAAAGAGGAGGGAGCTCTTCCAAACACATTTTACAAGAGCAGCATTCCCTTGATACCAAAATCAGACAAGGACACCACACAGATACACACAAACTATAGGCCAATATTTCTGATGGGCATAGATGCAAAAATCCTCAACAAAATATTAGCAAACTGAATTCAGTAATACGTTAAAGGGATCTTTCACCATGATCAAGCGAGATTTCTTCCAGTGATGCAAAGACGATTTAACATCTGAAAATCAATAAATATGATACATCACATTAACAAAGTGAAATATAAAAACCATATGATCATCTGAATAGATGAAAACACATTTGACAAAATCCAACATCTATTTATGATGAAACTCTTGATAATGTGGGTAGAGAGGAAATGTAACTCTACATATTAAGAGCCATATATGACAAGCCCACAGTTAACATACTCAACAGGGAAAAGCTGAAAACTCTTCCTTTAAGATCAGAAACAAGACAAGGAGGCCCACTTTCACCATTTTTATTCAACATAGTATTGGAAATCCTGGCCAGAGCAATTAGGGAGGAAAAAGAAATAAAACTGATCCAAGTCAGGAAAGAAGAAGTAAAATGGTTATTTGCAGAAAACTTCATTTTATATATAGAAAACCAAAAAAGTCTATGAGAACTAATATACACATTCGATAAAGTTACAGGGTACAAAATCAATATGCAAAATTTGTTACATTTCTCTACCCTAACAACAAACAATCCAAAAGAGAAATTAAGAAAACAATCCCGCTTACAACCGCATCAAAAAGAATAAAATACCAGATAAATTAAACCAAGGGGGTTAAAGACCTGCACACTGAAAACTATAAGATGTCGATGAAAGACATAAATAAGTGGAAAAATATGTTATGATCATGGATTAAAATACTTTAATATTGTTATAAACATCTATGCTACCCAAAGCAATTGATATATTCAGTGTAATTCTTATCAAATTTCCAATGGCATTTTCCACAGAAATAGAACAATCCTAAAATTTGTATGGAACCACACAAGATGCTAAACACCCAAATCGATCTTGAGAAAAAAGAACAAATATGGAGGCATCATGCTGTCTGATCTCAAACTATTTCACAAAGCTTTAGTAATCAAAACAGTATCTGTATTATCATAAAAACAGACACATAGATCAGTGGAACAGAATAGAGAGCCCAGAAATAAACCCACACATACATGGTCAATTAATTTATGACAGAGGAGGCAAGAATATGCAATGGGAAAAAGACAGTCTCTCCAATAAACGGTGTTGGGAAAACTAGTCAACTATTTGCAAAACAATAAAAACGGACCATCACCTTACACCGTACAACTCTTAAAAGAAAACACGATAAACTCTTCGATTCTGGTGTTGGAAATGATTTTTTGATCTGACTCCAAAGGGAAGGGTAACGAAAGCAAAAATAAACAAATGGTGCTATCTAAAAAGCACCTGAATAGTGAAGGAAACCAGCGACAAAATGAAAAAGCAACTTATTGAACAGGAAAAGATTTTTTTATTATCTTTATTTTCAAAAAAATAATAATACTTTTTATTCTTTACTTATTTTGAGAGCACGAGAGAGAAAGCATGGGGGAGGGGCAGAGAGAGAGGAAGAGAGAATCCCAAGTAGGCTCCATGCTGTCAGCGCACAGCCCGATGCAGGGCTCAAAGACACCAAACGGTGAGATCATGACCTGAGCCCAAAAATCAAGAGTCAGACGCTTAACCAAGTGAGCCACCCAGCCACCCCACGAGCAGATATTTTCGAATCATATATCTGATATATCTGATATCTGGTTAGTATCTAGAATATTTAAAGAACTCACACAACTCAGTAACAGCAACAACAGGAACCAATCCCAAACAATTTGTCTGAAAAATAGACATTTTCCTAAAGAAGGTATATGGATGATTGACAGGTACATGAAAAGATGCTCGACATCACCCATCATCAGGGAAATGCAAATCAAAACCACAATGAGATCTCACCTCATACCTGTCAGAATGGCTATTGCCAGGGGCCCCTGGGTGGCTCAGTTGGTTAAGCGGCCAACTTTGGCTCAGGTCATGATCTCACAGTCTGTGAGTTTGAGCCCCACGTTGGGCTCTGTGCTGGCGGCTCAGAGCCTGGAGTCTGCTTCAGATTCTGTGTCTCCCTCTCTCTTTGCCCTTCCCCTGCTCAAACTCTGTCTCTATGTCTCTCAAAAATAAATAAATATTTAAAAAAATATTAAAAAAAAAAAAGAATCGCTATTGCCGAAAAGACAAGAAATAACAAGTGTTGGCAAGAGTGTGGAGAAAGGGGAACCCTCTTGCACTGTTGGTGGGAATGCAAACTGGTGCAGCCACTATGGATAACAGTATGGAGATTCCTCAAAACCTTAAAAGTAGAACTACCTAATGATTCAGCAATTCTACTGCTGGTGTTTATCTGAAGGAAATAAATACACTAATTTGAAAAGATATATGTACCTCTGGGTTCATTGCAAAATTATTTACAATAGCTAAGATATGGAAGCAACCTAAATGGCCACTGATGGATGAATGGATAAAGATGTGGTATATTACACGGTGGAATTCTACTCAGCCATTCAAAAGGATGAAATGTTACCATTTGCAACAACACGGATGGTCCTTGAGGGTATTACGCTAAGCGAAATAAGTCAGACAGAGAAAGATACGTGCTGTATGATTTCACTTATATGTGGAACCTAAACAAAACCAATGAACAGCAAAACAAACAAAACTCATAGATACAGAGAACAGATTAGCGGTTGCCAGAGCGGAGCGGGATTTAGGGGTAGGTGAAAGGGCAGTCAAGAGGTACAAACTTCCCGTTGTAAAATAACTAAGCCACGGGGTGTAATGTACAGCCTGGTGACTACGGTCAATAATATCATATTGCATCTTTGCATGTCCTTAAAACAGTAAATCTTTGTAACTTTGGATGGTAACAGATAGTAACCAGACTTACGGTGGTCATTTCAAACATAGACAAATATCGAATCACTATGTTGTGCACCTGAAACTAATATAATGTTCTATGTCAATTATACTTCAATTAAAAAAAAGAGAGGGGCGCCTGGGTGGCTCAGTCAGTTAAACATCCGACTTTGCTTCAGGTCATGATTTCACGGTTCTTCCCAAGTTCAAACTCGTGCTGCACTGACAGCTCAGAGCCTGGAACCTGCTTCAGATTCTGTCTCCCTCTCTCTCTGCTCCTCCCCTGCTCACACTGTGTGTGTGTGTGTGTGTGTGTGTGTGTGTGTCTCAAAAATAAACATTAAAAAACCATAAATGTAAAAAATGAAAAGAAAGCTCGCAATTTAAATATCAAACAAAAACTGAATTCGAGACGAAAATGGTTAAACAGGACAAGGAGATTCACTTAGTAATGACAGAGTATAGTCCACAGTGAAAATATTTGTAATGTACCATTATACAACAAATAACCTAAGACCAAATCAACTGAAAAGCTCTTAGGAACAATATGGGAATTCATTTAAGTGGGCAGTTATAAAAATACATACCGGAATCAATAGTTTTATTATATACAATAGTAACGAGGCATAAAACATGATAAAAGCAAAATAAAATTCCATTCATAATAGCAACCAAAAATTACTCAATCTATATAGAGAAAAATTTTAAAATCTACTGAGGGACACAGAAGGACACAAGAATAAAATGAATTCCTGAATAGAGAAGTTTACTTTTATTTTATTATTTTTTTTATTTTAGAGGAGGGGAGAGGGACAGAGAAAGAGACAGAGAGAGAGAATCTTAGGCAGGCTTCACACTCAGTACAGAGCCCAACATGGGGCTCGATCCCACGATGCTGGGATCATGACCTGAGCCAAAATTGATCAAATCAGATGCTCAACTGACTGAGCCACCCATGCACTCCTAGAGAAGTATACTTTACTATTAGATAAGACAAAACTATTGAAAAGACGTCAGATCTCCCTAAATTCATTTCAAAATTTCAGGCAATCAGAATCAAAATCCCAGTGGGATTTATACTATAATCTAATCAACTGATTCTAAAGTTTGCCCGTAAGATTCAGTATTTACAAAGAGGCCAAATAATTAATGTGGAAGAACTAACTCTACCCGATACTGAAATATCCTATAAATCCATAGTAATTAAAACTTTCTCATTCCAATTCACGAGATGAAGTAAAAATAATACTTTATTATCTGCCTTTATCGCTTCCTCTGAAAGGTAAGCTCCAGGAGGAGAGGCGTTTTTGTCTCCTTTTTATACTGATATAGCTCAGCTGATTAGAAAGTGCCTGGCACTAAGTATTTGTTAGATAAATGGAATTCTTAGTACAGAATAGGCAGCACAGATACTCAGGGATTTGGATACTGTGTAAAGTGGCATTTCAAATTAAAGTGGAAATAATCAATCAAAGCATTATTTGGAAAAGAGTCAAAGTAAACTCTTCCTTTCAAAGAGTTAAAGAGATTTCAGGTGTATCAAAGATGTAAAATGTTAAAAATAGAGCCATAATACTACAAGAAAAATAGAGATTAGTATTATAATCTTCAAGTGAGAGAATCCTTTTAAAGGACAAAACAAAAGCCAGATACCCACGAAGATAAAGATTTAGAAAGTTGATTCCATGAAAGAAAAAGGCAAAAACAGTAACAGCGACATCAAAAAATGTGTACAAAAACAACCATCGCCACACATGTAACCAAATTAACAGGTAAACAAAAACCTGGAATAATCGTTTACAACATAGAGAGTCAAAGAATTATTTTGTCGGCATACAAAAGAAACTCCTGTAAATCAATGATAAAAAGATAAGAATAATGGCAAAGTACTTGAAATGAGAAATATATTCATAAAAGTATTTTTAAATTCATTAATAGAAAAATATAACTTAATGCAAAGATGTCAGGTTATCCTTCTACCAGACTGACAAGAGTTAAAAATATACATAAATTCCAGTATGAGTGAGGATATAGAAAAAGATTTCCTCTTAGTCAGTGCTGGTGAGATTGAAAATTGTACCTCATTTCTAAAAGGTAATTGGACAACGTGTATCAAAATTTATATGCACACGGGCATACCCTTGGATTCAACAATTCCAAATTCAAGCATTTATCCTAAAACGATAATCGGTCAATCTATTGGACAAAGATATGTTTATAGGGATACGGAGTATTTTATTACTCATATTATTGAAAAATCGGAGGTAAAGCAAATGACCATCAGTAAACAACTAAATGATTAAAGGATGGTACATTCACATAATTAATACCACTAATTGACATGGAAATATATCTACGACTTATTGTTCGGTGCATAAATCAAGTTAGAAAATAGTATTCAAAGTTAAAGACCTCTAAATTGCATGTATATAACCAATAAAACAGCATTCATATGCTCATAAGAGACATGCACTAGAATATTTATAGCAACACTATTCATAATAGCCCCAAACTGGAAACCACCCAATGCCTATCAACAATGAAGTAGATAAATAAATTATGACATATTCACATAATGGAGAGATAGCTCAACAATAGTGAATGAATGACAACCCCCTGAAGCCATATGGATGAGCCTCGCAAAGAAAATGCTGATTGAAAGAAGGCAGATAAAGGAGAATACGCGCTTCCTGATTACCTCTGAATAAAATTTAAAATCTGGCAAAAGTAATTTATGTCACTAGAAGTCAAGACAGTAGTGGGGCACCTGGGTGGCTTAGTTCGTTAAACGTCCAACTTCGGCTCAGGTCACGATCTCAGAGTTCTTGGATTTGAGCCCCGCGTCGGGCTCTGTGCTGACAGCTCAGAGCCTGGAGCCTGCTTCGGATTCTGTGTCTCCCCCTCCCCTGCTCACTCTCTCTCTCTCTCTCTCTCTCTCTCTCTCTCTCAAAAATAAATAAACATCAAAAAAAAATTTAGGAGTCAAGACAGTAGTTATCCTTGGGTTGGTGGGCAGTGGGTTGTGACAGGCAGTGGGTACAAAGATGGTTTCTGGGAGGCTGGCAATGTTCGGTTAACTGAGCACCAATTACCTGGGTATGTGCAGTTTGTGGTCATGCGTACACTTAGGAGTTGTATACTTTTCTGCGTACACACACATATACAGACACACACACAAAATGGTTTGCATGGACAGGAAGATATCAGAAAGGATCCTGACGAAAATGTCAGTAGTGTTCTTATCTGGAGAGGGGATTCAGCATGACTTTGGCTTCCTTCCGTATATTTGTCTGTATCATTAGATGCAATTATATACAGGAAAATACAATGTAATTGGAGGAATAGAACTAAATTTACTGAACATTCAACTCAAAAAGTTAGAACAGCGTTCGCTTTGGCAGCAAATGTACTAAAATTGGAACAATACAGAGAAGATTAGCTTGGCCCCTGGGCCAGGATGACAAGCAAATTTGTGAAGTATTCCATAAAAAAAAAAAAAAAGAACTAGAAACAACATGAGAAAACAGGATGAACGAAGTGATAAAGAGCCAGAAAACAATCTATGGAGGGCGATGGAAAGTGATCCATATGCTTCCTCCCAAATGACCGTTCGTGAACTTAACGAATTTACACAAATAGACAATGTGGGAAACAGCACAGTAGCCATGAGCTAAAGAGCTAGGGGAATTTCTGCTGATTTCACCATCACAGAGAATGATTTAAAAAAAACCATTTTGGGGGTGCCTGCGTAGCTCAGTCAGTTAAGTGTTTGACTCTTGATTTCGGCTCTAGTCACGATCTCACAGTTCATGAGATCAAGCCCCACGTTGGGGTGGAGCCCGCTTAAAATACATAAATAAATGTCCATTTTAAAAGAAAGCTTGTTGAAGTGTAATTAACCTATAATAAACTGCACATAAAGTATACAATTTAATAAGTGTTTAATACATTTATACACCCATGAAGCCACTGCCTCCAAAAGTTTCCTCATATCTCTTCCCCCTACTTCCTTTATTCTCTCCCCTCACCCATAGGAATAGTTCATGATAGTTCCCTTGTCTAGAATTTTATAGAAATAGAATTGTAGGGGGCACCCGGGTGTTTCAGTTGGTTAAGCGACCAACTCTTGACCTCGGTTCAGGTCATGATCTCATGGTTCTCATGGAGCCCCACATAGGACTCCATGCTGACAGTGAGGAGCCTCCTTGAGATTCTTTCTCTCTCTCTCTGCCCCTCCCCTGATCACTCTCTCTCTCCCCCTCTCTCTCTTTCTTTCTCTCTCTTTCAAAATAAATATATTAACATTTTTTAAAAGAAAGAAACAGAATTATAGTATACATATTTTTGTGGTCTGGCTTCTTTATTCCAGCATACTATTTTGAAATGCACCCTTAATTTTGTATGTAACAATAATTTGTTGAATCATAGTTCATTGGATGAATACACCATAATTTGCTAACTTACTAACCAGTTGATGGACTTTTAGGTTACTTCCAAGTTTTGCTTATTATGAATAAAATTGCAATGAGCAACTTTAGGTCAAGTTTGAGTCTTCATATGAACATACACTTTCCTTTATATTGGTTAAATACCTAGAGGTGGAATGGCGGGTCATATATGACAGATGTATTTAGAGTGAATTAATTAATGTCTTAAGATGTATCTCTAACTGTTTTAGAAACTTCCAAGTTATTATTCAGAGTGATGGTACCATTTTACATTCCCACCAGCAGTGTATGAACCTTCCCGTGACTCTACTTTCTCACCGTCGCTTGGTATAGTTAGTCATTTTAATTGTAGACATTTTAATAAGTATGTGATGGCATCTCATTGCACTGTTTTCTTTTAATTTTAGGGAGAGAAAGCATGTACGCATGAGCAGGGTAGTGGCCGAGGGAGAGGATCACAAGCGGACTCCATGCTCAGCATGGGGCCCAGTGTGAGACTCGACCTCATGATCAAGACCTGAGCTGAAATCAAGAGTCGGACACTCGACTGACTGAGCCACCCAAGCTCTCCTATGATTGTATTCTTGATTTGCATTTCTCTAATGATTAACGATGTGGAATATCTTCTCAGGTGTTTATTTGTCAGCTTTATGTTTTCTTTAGTAAATTATCTGTTCATATAATTTGCCCACTTTTATGTTGAGGGTTTTTTTTACATTGAATTTAGAGAGCTCTTTATATGTTTTGGATACAAGTCCTTTATAAAATATGGGATTAACAAATATTTCCATTCAGCCTGCGGCTTGTTATCCACCCCCACACACACCCTCCCTGCCCTGTGGCTTGTCTTTTCATTCTCTTAAAAGTATCTTTCAAAAAGAAAGTTCTTGATTTTGATGAAGTCTGGTTTATTGATTTGTTCTTTTAGGAATCACACTTTTGGGATCATACTGACCTAGCTTAAGGTCACAAAAATTTTCTCCTAGAAGTTTTGTAATTTTACGCTATACAGTAAGGTCTGAGATGCACTATGAGTTAAGTTTTGAGTATGGTGATATGTACGGATTGAAGCATGTGTGCGTATAGTGGATGTATACTGAAGTATGGTATACGTGTGTACCTCAGGTGGATATTCAGCATTTCAACAAGTTTTAGTGACAAAACTATGGTTTCACCATTCAATCGCTTTTGCACTTTTGCCAAAAAAGTCAATGGACCATGCTTACCACTTCAGGGTAAGGTGAAGGAAGCACGTTAAACCCATATATCCCACTGAATGTAGCCTAAAAACAGGATAGAATGCGTACCTCAGCTATTTGAGGATTCTGAAAATAACTGCTAATGGGCAGATTGGGGAAGAACACGAGAATTTAAAGGACCACCCTCTGGTGATGAGTTTATCATTACTTTCTTCTGGCATTTTCAGGTCTGAAATTAGTGAAACCTGAAACTTGAAAGTGAGAATTAGCACAACAGAGAAGATTCCAGGTGATGCCTCCGATTCTGACTTACTGTATGGGAAAGTGGGGTCCTAAAGGAGAGAGTATGAAGTTCACAATCATGTTTTCTTTTTCTCTTTTCTCTCTATTATATTATATCTTAGCCCCCAAACAATTCATGGAAGCAAAAGCAGGAGGGGCGATGAGAGCCAGTAGGGGCCTACGACTTTGAGGAAAGAAAACCTTCCTCTCTGATCAGATAATACGTGGTCCCAAAAGGGTTGGAAAGACCCCTATTGCTTCCTGTCTTCTTCTGTCCCCCTTCTGCTTGTCCCTGACACAAGTGCACTTGTACAAAGGGTATAGTAGAGTGAGGTAATAAAATTTGCAGCTTTCTAGTTGGAGGACCAAAATAGAGAGTACCAGGGAAATGAAGAAAGCTAATAAGATCACTTTGCTAAACTAACTAGTGCAAGTTGTTTAGAAACTTCTGGGCCCAACCCCACATGAGTAGATTGAACTTATCCTAACAAGCACAGAGAGACTTTGAGACCGGAACAATGGGTCAGATAAAAGCCTAAGTGTCAAACTAGCTACTGATGTCACACACTTGGGACAGATCTGAACAGCAGGGCATAGGCTTTGAAAACTTAACTGCAATCAGAATTCCAATCAATATAAAGTTGGTCAGAACTAGAGGCCTGAACCCAATCAGGCTGATTTCCTGTTAGTATGCATATTCGAACGTGCGTGTGTGTGCGCGCGCGCGCATTCGCGCACACACACGCACCTACACAAAGTCAACAGTGTCCATAATATATAAACAAGACTCTGAGTCACATAGCAAAATATTCTAAATGTCCAGGATCCACTCACAAATTCTCAAAATACAACAGAACAGGAAAATATATACTTGCGTGGAAAAAGATAACCAACATGTGCCAATGCCAGCAGGACATGGGTGTTGGAATTATCTGGCACATTCATTAAAGCAGCTATCATAATATACTCCAAATAAGGGCAAACACTTTTGAAACGAATGGAAAGATACGAAGTCTCAGCCAAGAAATAAAAGATATAAAGAATAACCAAATGGAAACTTCAGAACTTGAAAATACAATAAACAAAATGAAAATGCACTGGATGAGCTCCACATGAGATAATAAAGGGAAGAGCCAGAGAACATGAAGACAGAACCTCAGAAATCTGAACTACCCAGAAAAAAAGTTTGAAAGAAGTGAACAGAGCCTAAAAGACCCATGTGACAATGTTAAAAGGCATGATACTATTCATGTTACCAGAATCCCAAGAGAGAAGAAAAAGAATGCAGTACAGAAAAAGTATTTAAAGACATAATGGCAGCAAACTTCACAAATTTGGCAAAAGATACAAACCTTCAGATCCAAGAATTTCAGAAAACTGCAATACGATAAATCCGAAGAAATCCATGCCAAACCCATCATAAATTGATGAGAACTAAGAAAAAAAAATCTTGAAATCATACAGAAGAAAATGGGGCAGGGGCGCCTGGGTGGCTCAGTTCAGTTAGGCATCGACTTCGGCTCAGGTCATGATCTCATAGTTCACGAGTTCGAGCCCCGCATTGGGCTCTGTACGACAGCTCAGAGCCTGGAGCCTGCTTTGGATTCTGTGTCTCCCTCTCTCTCTGCCCCTCCCCGACTCATGCTCTGTCTCTCTCCATCTCTCAAAAATGAGTAAGTGTTAAAAAAATTTTTTTAAAAAAGGAAAAGAAAATGGGGCATCGCTGGTAGGAAAACAGTTTGAATCATGTAACTATGGATTTCTCATGAGAAATTATGAAGACCAGAAGGAAATAGATCAATACTTTTGAAATGCTGAAAAAAAAAAGAACTATTAACCAAGATTTCTATATACAGTAAAAATATCCTTCCAGAATGGAAGTGAAATAAAGACATTCCTAGATGCAGGAAAGCAAAGAGAATTTCTTGCCAGCAGAACTGCTCTAAAAGAATTGCTAGAAAAAAGAAGGTAAATGAAAAAAAAAAAAAAAAAAAAAAACAGAAACAAAACCAATTTAGAACATTGGGAATGAAGAAAAACAATATCAAAGTAAATATCTGGGTTAATGTAATAGATTATTCTTCTGTTGAAATAAGTTTAATGGATGAAATTAAAACCTGTAACATTCTTTGATAGGGTTCCAATGTACGTAGAAGAAATGTACAACTATAACATAAAAGTAGAAAAGAAAGGGACCAATGTGGCTGTAAGATTTCTACATTTTACTTGAAGTGATAAAATAGCAAGTGACATCAGTGAAATTGACAGAGTAGGAAACTCTAAAATTCTGTTACTCCATAAAAATTACTTTTTTTAACGAGCAAAAAAAAAGTCAGAATTAACTTTTTTGGATGTCTGGAAATTAGCCAAAATTTTGTGGAAACTACAGACCAATATCCCTCAGTGTAGATGCACATATACTATTAATCTACTATTTAAAAAAAAATCAGCACATCGAAACCCGCAAAACCGAAAGGACAATGCGACGTAACCAAGTGCTGTTTATTTCAGGAAGGCAAGTCTACTATAATATTCAAAAACGATCAGTGTAATCCGCCAGATGAATAGCCCAAAGGAAAAATAGACAACAAATGATCCCAGAAATAGATGCAGGAAAAAAAAAATGTGACAAAATTCAACCTCCATCCATATTTAAAAACTGTTAGCAAACCAGGACTATAAGAGAAATTCCTCAGCCCAATAAGGGGCAGCTACAAAAAAGCTAAAACTAACATACTCAATGGTGAAAGACTCAAGGCTTTCTCCTTAAGATCAAGAACAAGGCAAGAATATCCACTTGTGCTATTTCTCATTATACTGTCCTGATTTTCCCCAAATGCTGACCCTGACCTTGAACAAAACTTAAGCTTTCTTCACATCAGGTTTACCTTCCAGCTTCCTAGAGAGTTTCTAGTAACCTAGAAAGCAATGTTCTCCCTCGTCATGTTTTATGAACTGAGCTGCAACTACAGAGAGCTGAGTTTCTTACCTCTCGATTTTGAAGCCTCCATGTTTGCAGTTTGTTTCTCACTCAAAATATTCACATCGAGTAAAACTCCCTGAATTTTCTTTCGACAATGCCATTAGATTTTCTCCATAGGTAAGTGTGGTAAACAAAATTCTAAGATGGCTCCCATGATTTTCCTCTTCCCAGTATCCATGCCTTTGTGTAATTCTTTCCCCCGTAGACAAGGCAGAACTGTGACTTGCTTCTAACTAATAGAATATGGCAAAGGCGAAGGGATACATTTAAACTTCAAACTTGCAAAAGTAAGTAAAATGTTGAATAATCTGACTTTTAGGTTAACCAAAAGGGAGGTTATCCTGGATGGGCCTGAACTAATTAAGTGATCTCTTTAAAATATCTATAGGTCAGAGACTCAAAGTAGTCAAGTCTCTCTCTCTCTCTCCCTCTCTCTGTATCTCTCTCCTCCCACTCCCCTCTCTCTTTGTTGCTAGCTTTAAAAGAACAAGCTGCTATGAATTCTACAGCCTCAAGGAAATTAATTTTGCCAACTACTTTAAGGAGCTTGGCAGCAGATCCTTCCCCAGACAAGCCTGCATTATGAGAAGGAAGTTCACTGAACATTTTTTATTTTAGCTTTTTGAGACCCTGCAAAGAGAAGCCAGGTAGACCTAACCAGACTCGACCTACAGAAATTTTGAGACAACAGGTGTTTTAAGACACTAAATGTGTAGTAATTTGTAGTAAATTTCTTTGGTTTGCTTTCTCTTCTTTTTCTAATTTCTTAAAGTGAAAAGTTAGATTACTGGTTTGAGATCTTTCTTCTTTTCTGATATGGATATTTAGTTGTGTAAGTTTCTTTTTAAGTACTACTTTACCTACATCCCACACATTTTCATAGGATGCCTTTATATTTTCATTCAGTTCAACATACTTTCCAACTTACCTTTTGAGTTCTTTGACTCATATATTATGGATGAGGGGACCTTTCCAAACATCTGCCCGCTATTGATTTCTAACTTAATTTCATTGTGATTCATGAACATATCTTGCAAGACTTGAATTCTTTTAATTTATTTATTTACAGCTCATAATATGGTCTATTTTGGTAAATGTTCCATCTTCCCATAAAAAACATAATGTACATTCTGCTGCCATTGGAAGGAATATTCTAGAAATTCTAATTATGTCAAATTGAACAATAGTGTTATTCAGGTCAAGTTTGTGCAAAATCTCCAACTATAATTTTGGATATGCCTATTTCTTCTTGAAATCCTAACCGTTTTTCACTGCCTGCATTTTGAAGCTCTGTTGGGTCTGAGTTCCTACTCCCAGAGCTGAGGTGCAGAAACTCCTCAGGCAGCAAGTTGGGGTGACCAGAGGGCTCACTTTGCTTCCTGTTTCTCAAGTTCCCACATTTATCTCTTACTGTGTTACTGTGAAAACAATCGTCTCATGTATTTTCCAGTTTCTGTTGTTGTTATTGTTTCAGGTGGGGGAGTAAATCCAATTCATGTTATTGTTTTTTGACCAGAAGTAGAAGTCTCTCGAAATCCCATTTTTAAATTAAACATGTTCACCTCTTGTAGTTGAACAGTACAAGCAATTTCAGAGAATGTTGGGCGGGTTTTGATTCAGACCTACTACCTACCTCTGACTCCAGGGGAAGCCGGCTCTACACTGAAGAGAAGCTGAGAAAATTAATAATTTGGTTCCTCTTCAAAATGATTTTCTTTCAACATCGGTCAATGTTTAGTGGGAATTTGGGAGCTTACGTTTCCATTTTATAAGTAACTCTCTATTTTCAAAATAAAGAATTTCTTATATATACTGAATGGGACAAAACATTATAACACCTTTCTTTGTGAATTAGTACTAATTTGTGAGTTTTGCCCTCTCACAGAGTTGGCTGGAGTTAATACCTTTCTCAAAAACAGAAATAATTTACAAGAAATTGTGATAGAAGTCTTGTTTGAATTGATTTAAAAACTAGAATTATTCCCACTTTTTGGTCTGGATAGACTCTATTAAGACTCGTGATCTGGTTCCCATTTTCTCTTGCAGTTAGATTGGTGCCAGAACTAGTTTAGCCAGCGCGTGCTAAAATGATTTAGACCACTTCCAAATAAAGGAAATAAAAGCTGGTGTGTCTCCTTTTTTTTCTCCTCCCTTACTATCTGACTCTGGAGGCCCTACGATCCCTGTGACATAGCTCCCAGGTAGGGGAACATGTCTCCATCTGTATCAGCCTTCGTGGGAGTGACACATACATTTTATTTGTTAATCCGCTAAGATCTTAGGTTACTATGACAAAGTCTGCCCTAATGAATAGAGTTTATTCTTATTTTCTCTGATAATAAGGTAGATTTTAAAAGATATATTAAAGAATTTAACCTTAGATAAGGTACATTCAATTTAATACAATTTAGTATCTCATTTAAATTTTTTAAAATGTTTATTTACTTTTGAGAGAGAGAGACAGACAGAGCACGAGCGGGGGGAGGGGCAGAGGCAGAGAGGGAGACACAGAATCTGAAGCAGGCTCCAGGCTCTGAACTGTCAGCACAGAGCCCGACGCGGGGCTTGAACTTGGGAATGGTGAGATCGTGACCTGAGCTGAAGTCGGATGCTCAACCGACTGAGGCACCCAGGCACCCCTAGTATCTCATTTAATACAACAATTACCCCCAGTGAAATTACTCAACCTGTGTAAACAGCATTACTCCATTCATTATGTTGTTTCAGAATTCTGACTCCCAACTCTAGGTAACTCTAAGGTTTTTCTCTGGTCATGGAATTAAAGACACAGGCCAAGTTTCACTTTGCAACATGTACAAACACATTCACAAAAATATCCAACAGTGGGGCGCCTGGGTGGCTCAGTCGGTTAAGCGGCCGACTTCGGCTCAGGTCATGATCTCATGGTCTGTGAGTTCGAGCCCCACGTCGGGCTCTGT
Organism: Paradoxurus hermaphroditus; assembly: GCA_004024585.1. Taxonomy (NCBI): domain Eukaryota; kingdom Metazoa; phylum Chordata; class Mammalia; order Carnivora; family Viverridae; genus Paradoxurus; species Paradoxurus hermaphroditus. The sequence continues at coordinate 32,508 of PITB01009271.1, read as the reverse complement.
GCTGACAGCTCAGAGCCTGGCACCTGCTTCAGATTCTGTATCTCCCTCTCTCTCTGCCCTTCCCCTGCTCACTCTCTGTCTCTATGTCTCTCAAAAATAAATAAACATTAAAATAAAAAATATCCAACAGAAATAGGACGCCACCAATGAAAAGTGTTCTTCACACTATTTGAAGGTGTTTTTATTACAATGATAGCAGGACCAATTGATATTTTACCAGTTTTATAAGGTGTGTGTAGAAGTCTAAATTAACTGCCATCACAATTCGCATTTATTTTAGGAATGTGTTAGCATGCCATAGAAGCAGCTATAAAGTTTTTAATCTATATATACCATCATTATATCTAGCTACAATGATTTTCATATACTATATTTCAATAACAAATGTCCTATTTACAGTACTTTTCCTTCTCTACCATATGCCGGGAGGCATACTTGGTTTCTTGCATAGTAAGAAGTATAGAGAATTGAAGTAGGAAGAAGAGCTGAATCAATGAAGGAGAGAGTAGCACAGCATGCCCCCGAGAGGCGGCTACCACGTCATAACATCAAAGTGATATTAAGGGAGACACCAGTTGGACAGCTCCTCAGAGTTCCCATAGATACATAGATATAGATAATTAGATGCATAACTATAATGATATCTATCTATCTCAATATATAAAGTACTGTAAATAGGATATTTGTTATTGAAATATAATACATGAAAAGCATTGTAGAGAGAGAGACAGAACAGTGGACATCATTTTTGTTAATTCGGTGAATTCTTCAACAGAGTCAGGAAATCCGACCATCGTAAAAATAGAACGTCCCACACAGGTCCCAGAGCCCCTGACCAAATGGATATCAGTTAAATTCCACAAATGGGTAAGTGCCAAGCTGCAGTAAGAGCAAAGAAGCCAAATGCGGAGGCTGTCAGACAACATCATGACTTGTAGGAAGCCTCAAGAAGGCTCAAGAAGAGGGGCGCCTGGGTGGCTCAGTTGGTTAAGCGTCTGACTTCGGCTCAGGTTATGATCTCACAGTCCATGAGTTTGAGCCCTGCATCAGGCTCTGTGTTGACAGCTCAGAGCCTGGAGCCTGCTTTGGATTCTGTATCTTCTTCTCTCTCTGCCTCTCCCCTGCTCATGCTCTGTCTCTGTCTCTCTCTCTCTCTCTCTCTCTAAAATAAATAAAGATTTAAAAAAAAAGAAGGCTCAAGAAAAGAGCCTATTCTTGAAGATGGCATGTTAGGAAACAGAAATAGGTTTTAGAAACTATGTCCTTGGGGCCATGAAAAAGGATAAGGAAGGGATGACCTATGTGAGCTTGGGACAGGGACAGAACAAACCAAGGTGAAAGCAGAGACACACGTGGGGAAAGGAAAGAAATATCTGGTAACAGAATAAAAATGTGCATCTGAGGCAATAAACAGCAGATGTTTCCCTGAAAAGTAAATCAAAGCTTCGCTATGGGATAAAATTTAGAAGATCCCGAATGCAGAAGGAAAGGATGAAGATTAAACATGTTAAAAAGAAAACGTATCAGGTGCGTAGGGCAAAGAAATAGAGATGTAACTTAAGAATTACATGGGTTCCCTAGGAATAAACCCGAGCTATAGAAAAGAAGTAATAATAATAAAAAAGAATTTTTTTTCTAAGCTGACTAAAGAATACGTCTGAAGATCAAAGTGGATCCACACTATCCTGACAAAATGAACAAGAAGAGACTCACTCACGCATAAAATATGTGCTGAGAAATTTTTTTGAGATTCAAGGATGATGGTGGGAGGGGATTCACTGGGGCATACAGGCAAAACACAACACAAAACAAAGAAACCCAAGCCCTCTTGGAAAGATTCTAAGATGAATCAAAACGGTACATCTCAGGGATCAGCCCTTCCTTCAGCTGATTGGGGTCCGTGGGCGCTGTCCAGCTGTGTCCCAGCACCGGCCATATCCGTGAGGATCAGCAATAGAAACTTTCCTGTCAAGCAGCAGAGGTTCACAGGAAAGGAGCATCACCTCGATGATAGAATGTGATGGATGAAAGGAGAAAAATGGCGACTGTCAGTCAAGAATCAAGTCATGCACATAGACATGTGAGAAATAGCTAGAAGGCTTTGGGAAGCTTTCGTTCCCAGAGAGTGAGTGGCAGGCAGTCAGAAAAATGCTGCTTGGTGACTGTTGTTGTAACTTCATTTGTAACTCCAGTCTATTTCGGTTAGAACGTGAGCCCTGGAGAGCAGGACCTATGGGATACTGTCTTCCCTTAGGTCCCCAGCCGCTGGCACAAAAGGTCCTTGTGTAACTGCAAGCACATGGCTTGATTCTCACCTGCCAGGGGTGGCTCTGGGAAAGGGCAGGGGTGGGACTGTATGCTGAAGAAGAGAAGCACCCTTTCCAGAAACTGGCTCCCCGCCCAGCCAAGGGAAAAAGCGATGATTTCACAGCTCATCACCAATCCATAGTGAAAGTAATAAGTTGGCTCTGCTGTCATATTATTGTCACAACGATACCCATTTCTTAGACACAACTGCGTCCCTGAGCATGACTTAGCAAAAGAAAGAGGAAAAAAGCTTTCTCCATTAAGAGCTAGGAACATTTTTCAGATTATATTGCCTTTTGATAAAAAAAAAATTTTCTTCTTTTATACGGGCTTCTGCTGAACTACCTCCGGGAATTATTGCTTGCCACGCGGAGGCGAGTGATTGTAAGTGTGTGAGCTCCAAGATCTGCTCCTAGGAGACCAGAAGACCACAGAGAAAACATACACATACATTGACTTTCACACATGGTGCTGACGCAACTGGACACCTGTATGCAGAAAAATGAACCTGGACACGGGTTCACAAAACTGATTTCAAACAGACTCTGGACCTAGGTGTCAGACCCAAATTTCTAGAATAAAATATAGGAGAAATCTAGGTGACCTCGTGTTTGATAACGAACTTATAGATAAAACACCAAAGGCATGACCCATGAAAGAAAAAAATGATAAGTTGGACTTCATTAAGATTAAAATATTATGCCCTCCTCAAAGTACTGTCAGGAGAATGAAAAGACAAATCCACACTGGGGAAAAACTATTTGAAAAATAAATACCTATCTGACAAAGGACTTCTAGCCTAAGTATACAAAGAAATCTTAAAATTAAACGACAAGGAAACAAACTACTCCATGGGGAAAAAAAAAAATAGAGAAAAGAGTTGAACAGACACCTCCCCGAAGAAGCAGATCCACAGATGGCAGATAAGGACATGAAAAGACACCTCACAGGTCAGCAGGAAATGCAAATTAAAACAATGATGAGACATTTCTACGCACCTATTAGAATGGCTGAAATCCAAAAACGAAACAAAACGAAAACAGTATCAGCTGCTAGCAAAGATGTGAAGCAAGAAGAACTTTCTTCCTTGCTGGTGGGAATGAAAAAATGGTACAGCAGCCACTTTGAAAGATAGTTTGGAAGTTTCTAACAAAACTTAACATTGTGTGTGTGTGTGTGTGTGTGTGTGTGTGTGTGTGTGTGTGTGTGTGTGTATAGAGAGAGAGACAGACAGACAGACAGACAGACTTATAGTAACTTTATTCATAGTCACCAGAAACTGAATGCAACCAAGAGGTCCTTCAGCGGGGGACTAGATAAACTCTGGTACATTTATAAAGTGGAATGTTATTCAGCAATAAAAAGAAATGAAGCATCAAGCCACACAAAGACAGAGATTGATCTTAAATGGACATATGTAAATGAAAGGAGCCAGTCTGAAAAGGCTGTATACTACGGGGTTCCAATGAAATGACATTCTAGAAAAAGAAGGGAAAACTAGAGAGACACAAAAAAGATCGGTGGTTGCCAGTGTTTTAGGACAGCAAAACGGTTCCACGCAATACTATATTCATGGATATATGACGGCATGCATTTGCCAAAACCCACTGAACTGCAGCCTAAAGAGTAAACCTTAATGCATGCAAATTTTAAAAAAAATCATTTAGGAGGTCGGCAGAATCTCGGGATGGAATGCGGAATGTGACAAATCAGTCTGCACTCAAAAGTAGGAAACACCTTCTCCGGAGGGATGGGAGGGGGCGGGGGTGCTGACACAAGTGACTTTGGAAATGAGTGGAGTCTGTAAAACTAAGGGCAAAGGAATTACACACAGAGCATTGTCATGGATAAGTTGCTTCCCACAAGTGTGTGTGTTAGCACTTCTGATATGACTATGAATGTGTGTTGCAATTAAACAATTAAGTAAATGGATGGCAGGTGGTAGGAACTGGCTTTCTCACTGTTGGAGGGGAGTTGGTGGGTAAGAGGAAGCAGCTAGAATGATCCATGTGATAACGGATTAGAGTTGGAAGACTTCAAAGTAACTCCTGTTTAGCTTAGTAAGAACTCACATGGTTACATACAGAAAAACATATAGATACATATGCCTGTACATAGGTTAACACACACACATATATTCCTTGCTCTATTGACCGAAGGGGCCAAGAAGCAACGATACTTCAATAGCAAAAAGCACATCTAGAGCTCAGATGTTGGTTTCTAATACCATTCTCTATTAGAAGCCAGCACTCTGGGGGCAGGAAATACACAAGATGATCCCACAGCACCGCATAGTGCCAGAAACCAAAGAAGTACTCAAAACACAGGAGCCCAGAGCTCCCAGTGGCCAAAGCTGCAATCATTTGAGCAACAAAACAAATAAAGTTGTATTGAATTATTACCCGAATTGTAAAATAAATATCCCTGAGTCCATATGAATGTAAACACATGATTGATAAAGACAGAATCTCTTGTTGCAGAATTTCAGATACTTTATGTAGATGCCCTGCCCTCGTGGAGATGAAGCATAACTCTCATTTCTTATGTGTAGTCACTTGTGCATAGTAACTTTTTCTTCCAAAGAATGCAAATTACTGCAACCCAGTAATTCCACTACTGGGTATTTACCCAAAGAAAATGAAAACATGAATTCAGGAAGATATCTGCACCCTTATGTTTATTGCAGTATTATTTAAAGAGGCAAGATGGGGAAGGAAGCTAAGTGGCCATCAGTAGATGAATGGATACAGACGTGGTATACACACACATATACACATTTCTATACATAGTGGAATATTACTCAGGCAAAAGAAAGGATGAGATCTTGCCATTTGTGACAACACGGATGGACCTAGAGGGTATTATGCCAAGTGAAATAAGTCAGATAGAGAAAGACAATACCACATGATGTCACTTATATGTAGAATCTAAAAAAAAACAAAGCAAAAGAACAAACAAACAAACACCAGAAACAGACTCGGAAATATAGAGGAAAAAAAAGTGGTGGTTGCCGGGGGGGAGGCAGGAAGAGGCTGGGCAAACCAGGTGAAGAGGATTGAGGGGTACTAACTTCCAGTTGTAAAATAACTAAGTCGTGGCACTGACAAGGACAGCACAGAGGATATAGTTCATAATATTGTAATAATGTTATACAGTGAGAGACAGTAACCGTCCTTAATCACGGTGAACATTGTGTAATGTACAGAATTGTCAACCCACTATATCGTGTACTTGACACTAATGCTAACATCGCATGTTAACTATACTTTAATAATCAAGGTTTTTTAAAGAGTACAGTGGGGAAAGAAGGAAAAATTAGGAACTTTACAGTGGAGAATCCTGACAAACACTTCGGCTGAGTGATCAAGACCAACACGGGCAGTGATAAGTCATGTGTATAGTATGTACCTTGGATATGACGTGATAAAAATAGCACTTTCTCCCTGTGATCTTCCTCCCCCAACCCCATAACCCCAGTCTGATCATAGGAAAAACCACCGGACAAATCCCAGCCTACGGACATTCAACATACCTGCCCAATACTCCTCAAAACTGCCAAGGTCATCAGAAACACGAAAAGTCTGAGAAACTGTAACAACCAACAGGAGCCTAAGGAGACGTGGCAACTAAATGTAACATCACACCCTGGATGAGATCTTCGAATAGAAAAAGAATATTAGAGGGGCGCCTGGGTGGCTCAGTTGGTTGAACATCCGACTTCGGCTCAGGTCATGATCTCATGATTCATGAGTTCAAGCCCCACATCTGTCAGCACAGAGCCCAGAGCCTGCTTCGGATTCTGTGTCTCCCTCTGCCTCTGTTCCTCCCCTGCTCATGCTCTGTCTGTCTCTATAGACAAAATAAAGATTTAAAAAAACTTTAAAAAAAGAAAAAGGATATTAGATAAAGCCTAAGGAAATCTGAATAAAGTATGGACTTTGGTTGATAAATGTGTGGCAATATTGATTCATTACATGTCACATGTACCATCCTTGTGTGAAATTATAATAGAAAAAATTGAACGTTGGGTATATGGGAACTCTGTATTATCTTCCCAATTTTTCAGTAAATCTAAAAGTGTTTCCAAAAAATGAAGTTTATTTTTAAAAATGTTTAGCCTCTCCTGTTGTCTCCCCAAGTGATGTGTCTTGGTCTACAGTCACGGGCATCCTACTGGCCTCGAAACCTGAAGCTCAGAACGGGCAAAGTGGGACTCTTCCTAGCTTATGCAGCTTTCTCAGGAGTCCCGGGATCTGCCCTTAGTATTTGGTCATCTCTCAGCCTCGTGTGGCTGCACGTCCCTAAGTCTCGGCATCACCAACCATCAAAGGTCTCCATACATCCTCTGTTCTGGGGACACCTTGGCGTGCCCCCATGGTAGAATAGTTAGCTCTTCGTTTAGTGTCTGTGCCCCACAGTGACTCAGTGAGGCTCGGACTCTCACCTTGTTGCCTTCTCCACACACTTAACTTAACCAAAGGCAGCATCTTCTGGTAGGTACCCTGCCTGGTGGGCTCTCAGAGTCCCCATGAACGGGTAAGTCAGGAGCTTCAGTTCCCTGGTACTGGGAGAGAGAGAAGCAGAGCATCCTTCTTAATTCTCCTACCCCCTTATCATTTGTCCTCCAACCCAAGACCAGAAAACTGAGAGAAGTTTCCTGTGTCATGTGTTCCTTCTTCCTTGCTGCAGCCTGACGGTTAAACATGAAAGCGGGTCAGAGGTGTCTTCTTTGCACAGGGAGGAGAATTCAAAAGTCTGAGTCTCTTCTGTAGCCTTTGATTGTACAAATTTTCCCTGTCCATGAAACTTGGCTTTGAAGCCTAATGTGCTCCTAAAACATCAAATACCCATCATTCAGCCCTGAGGTAAGAAGTCTCTTGACCCGACTTAGCCATGACACTAGCATGAACCAGTGTACTATTTGCCAAAATACTATTTTTATTACCTACTGCCAGGTGTATCATTGATTTCTGTGGATTGTCCCCGTGGGAGAGGAAGTCAGAGGGTTAGAGGTTGGGTTTCCTAACGAGAGATGGAGATTTGCCCTGGGAAGGGCTGAAGAAGGAAGCACTCGCTCTGAGAAATGAGACAGCAGGGTGGTCCCTGAGGTCAGACAACACAGCTAAGACATGCACCAGAGAGGGGTCCTGGGGGCCTCTTACCCTACAGGGATCCGAGGATAGAATTCAAGGGACTTCCATGAATTTGGATGGGAAAGAATACATCTTTCTTTTCATTAGCCTCTAAATGGAATCTAGCATTTTCTCCAACTGTAAACACAAGCCCACAAGGTGCCCTGGTATTAACGGTTACTGTGACTTTGCCACTCATTTTCCTACAAGGTTACAGCTGTAACTATTCCATAATGTTTACACTCACCACCACGATACTTCAAAATTATGAGAGTCATTACACTCTAGATCTTATTATTTAATGCATCGACGAAGAAGCACATGTATTATTATATCACACCTTTGTTTGGTTTAATATTTTGATGCCGTACTTAAATGTAATTGATTCCTTTGCTGTTGCCTCAATTGTTCTATTTCATGCATTTAAAAACATAATTCACAGGCTTCATCAGACTGCTAAAGGGATCCACACGTAAAAATATCCCTTTAAAATATTTTTAGGGACTCTAACAAGATTAATTTGTATATTGCAATTCCCTCCCACTTGAAATTCCCCCATTATTCCCAAGCCTTCGGTAAAAGCTGTGATTGATATCCGTCCGCTGTGTGTTGGTGGCGTTGCGGGGATCTGAGAGAGGGTACAGCGAAGGCAGTCATGCTCTTGCACCAGCACCCGGGCCCCAGAGGCTGGTGACTCCTCTGGTTACCCCAAGAGTCTCAAGGGTGAACCCCAAGTGAAGTTGCGTGGAAGCTGAAATGATGGGAGAAGGTAACAAGAATCGGCTGCAGGGTGGACTGACTCGGGAACAGACCTGAAGCCCCCCTGTGTCCCCCAACATGAGGAAATAACCCCGGAAAGGGAGCGAGGCAGACAATTGATTAATAGCAGCACAGTGGAACCAGCTACTACTTTCCCTTAAGTATGTTTCATCAAGTCTGTGTGAACAGGGGCCAATTAATTACACGCTCTAAGCGCCCCCTGTGGTTGTGGAGGGCACCACTTGGGTAGCGTTATGCAAGTTATCAGTTTTCCTGAAAACCCGGTGTGGCTAATGTCTCTGCCCATATGGCACCCACAGGTCAGGATAACTCGAAGAGACAAATGCTTTTCTGACAGTGTTCAGAATTATCCACCGGCTTCTCCGATCACTGGGAATGCCCTTATCTTTACTACTCCTCAACATCCAGTTCTTCCATGTCCCCTAGAAGCAGAAGCACTTTACTGGGAGCTGGTGGATTCAAGACGTATGAAGGAAGACTGTGGTAGCTTTACAACATGGCTCCCAAATTCTTGGAACCTCCTATCACCGATATGTGAGGTCTATGCCTCCACTTCCTGAATCTAGGAGGCTTTGAACTGCTTTGACCACTACATGTGCCAGAGGCGATTTTTACAAGGCAACATCATAAAAGGCCAACCGGGTCCTAGTTGGTCCTCGTAGAAGGCTTGTCCCTAGATGCTTGTCTTCAAACTCAGAGGCTGTGCTAGGAGAAGCACAAGTCACATGGAGAAGTCACATACTCCCAGCTGATCCGGTCCTTCAGCTTTCCCAGCCCAGGCACTAAACAGGTAAGAGTGACCGAGTGATTCCAGCCCCAGCCACTGGAGTCTTCCCAATGGAGGCACTAGACATCACAGAGCAGGGATGAGCCATCTCTACTGAATTTCTGACCCACAGACTCCATGAGTCTAAGATGTTTGTTGGTTTATGACTCCCCTGAGTCTGGGGTGATTTATTACAAAGCAATAGTAGCAATAGTAGACTAAGGAAAGATAAGAGATCCAGGAGGCAGAGGCTCCAACAGCGGCCACATGTGGACTACTAGACTTGGCTCCAGTAGGAGAGACTGGAGGAGGGGCCCCTAATGGGACAGGCCTGAGGGGCGCTGTGTCTCTCAGCTCCCTTTGAACTCTGTGATGGGCAAGACGAACTTGATCCTGAGGCAAAGTGCTGCTTAAGAGAGCCTTCTGCTAGCAGCAAGAATATTAAGGCATGCATTCCCCTGTCCCTCCCCTTCTCTGCCCCACTTTCTCAACAGAAGCAAAATACTCAAATTAAAATTTGATTCAAACACCAGGAGTGTGCTGGATGTATTTGGTCTCTCCCAACAATTCTAAATTTTTCCTAAAAGGGCTCTGATGATGAAGAATTATGGGGTCATAGCCCCAAAAACAATCCCCTGCAAGCAAGAAACTTCTCTGGACATTTTTATCTTAAAAACCAGAATTCCAGGGGTGCCTGGGTGGCTCAGTCAGTTGAGCGGCCAACTTCGGCAAGGTCGCGATCTCACTGTTTGTGGGTTTGAATGCTGCATCGGGCTCTGTGCTGACGGCTCAGAGCCTGAAGCCTGCTTCGGATTCTGTGTCTCCCTCTCTCTCTGCCCCTCCCTGACTCACTCTCTCTCTCTCTCTCTTTCTCTCTTCTCAAAGTAAATAAACATTTAAAAATTTTTTTTAAGTTTTTAAACGCTAGCATTCTACACCATAACATATAAGCCTTTGTTTGACTATTAATCCATCTTAGATCATCGGCCAAGAGGTGAAATGGACATGACAGGAACACGTGCCGTGTTTATCCTATGACGTAGATGTGTTCTGGTCCATTGCTGCATCTCCCATACAAGGGTCAGAAAGACAGGCATACACACTCCTGACGCCCAAAGCCCTTCCAAAGAAATCAAATTCCCAAGGGTCGACTGGCTTATTGAGCATGGAGTGCCTTTAGAAGATGCTTATAAATATCAGTGTTAATCATTGATTTGTGGCCTGTTTTATTAGAAGAATCACACAGAAAATAAATGGATCTTTGGTGAAAGGAGGATTCTGGAATCTCCGGGAGGGTGAAAGACTGATAGGAACTTCTTAGCTAAGACCGTTTGTCGTATTTTCTGGGTAGTCCACGATGGACACTTTGTGCATCTAGAATTTTTTTTTTTTTGCTTCATGAAGACCATGCTCTTGACCCCTGGTGCTCTCACTTCCTAAGGGATGCTACTCCATTAATTATCACCTTTAAGCCCCTTTTCTTCTCTGTTGTCACCATCCCCTCTATTCCAGTGTCCCCTGTCCTCGGAGGCCCTTCCATTAGGCAAATTGGTACAACAATTCTAGAGAGCAGTTTGGCAAATTCCAGCGAAAGAAAAAGCATGTATACTTTCTGACCCAGAAATCTCACTTCTAGAAAATTTATATTTAGGTATACTTGCACTAGTTCATAAGGATAAATATACGAAGATGCTCATTGCAGCCCTGCTGGTGGGAGCAAAAATAGAGCAGCCTCACCAGCCATCAATAGAGCACGAGTCGAATAAATCACAGGACAATAGAAAAGCACGTTGGTCATAAATCGTTGAGTGAAAAAATACTTGCGGAGCAATGTGACTACTAATAACAACGAATTGCGCATGTTTGGAAGGATATGTGTTTATTTATTCTATCTATATTTTACAGCTGCAGGGGGGTGCCATTCATGTCGTCTTCTTGTTTTGGAAGTGAATGTTGTACACTGGAGCTGTACCACCACCTGTGTGTGTGTGCGTGCGCATGCGTGTGCGTGTGTGTGCATGTGTGTGTGTGTGTGTGACATGCTCCTAGGCATGCCCTGTGCATGAATTTATCCTAACACATAAACTCTATGCCGTGTATTAATCCATCTCTTCCGTGAGCCTATACACTGCATGAGGAAAAGATTATTCATCTCATCCCAGCACTCACCACAGAGCCTGGCACACCAATTTACCGTGTTGGAATGAGTATCAGTGTGAGCATTCCCTGGGCCTAGGGTGTATCAGTTACTTATCATTTGCATTGATCCAAGAACTGGGCAAGTCCTAGGGAGAGGAAATAAACATTTAGTATGTGATTTCTAGGCTTTTACACACACACACACACACACACACACACACACACACACACACACACAGAGTTCCAGGCTCACACTGTATTTGGTAAAGCTGAATTAAACAAAGATAAATCACTTGCTTTGCTGTAGAGCTGCTCTGAGGTTTTAATATGCATTGATATTCTCCAAGAGGTAGATAGATCAAGGAGCATCGTCTGAATTTTGCTGACCGTGAAGCACTTTTAGAGGAATATTTATTTGCACTGGTGTTCAGAGGATCCTCAATTTGTAACGTGTTGCACTAGAAGAATCATCACCAGTAAATAGAAGGAGATAAATCCTGAATGAAAGAGGAATCCCAAGATAGGGTCAGACAATCTCCTGGAGAATGAGAGTCCTTCTAAGTCTCTTAGCTAAGATCATCTGAAATCCCAACTGGATGGCTGGGACTGGAGGGAAGGGAAGGGAAAAGAACAAGCCAGCGCAACAAGGGAGAGCAAAGCATGCTTGTTGGTGTGGCAGTGTGACAGCAGAAACCTCCCCCTGCCCACAGGGGCTTCTGGGGACCTGGCAGGGCTGTCAGCGAACATCCTAGGGAGAAGGGAATTGGGGTCAGCAGATTTCTGGGTTCTATTTGAAAACTTCCTGATTTAGGAGGCAGAGCCCACAAACTATAGAATTTGTAAACCCACCCAATAAATTTTGATGAGCTAAATTTTGAACTGGCCCATAACTTGGCATTGCCCCCTTTTACTTGACACTATCTTTCCTTCCAGCCAGAATATGATCAGTGGACTGACGGGGACAGAGGCTAGATCTCAGTGACTGAGGGGTGAGAAGTAAAAGACAGGTGGAGAATTAGGACACGTGTAAGCAATTTTTTCAAGAAGTCTGAGGAAAATTATAACAGTTGTTTTTTTAAAAAAAGATAAGTGACATCAGAATGAATGTTTATGATTAGGGGAAGAAGAAAGAGATTGAAGAATAATAAAGGAGGTAGAATTGATAGAAGAAGGTGACAGGAGGTGAGAGAGGGTGGCAGGGAATAGATGTCCACACTCATGTGGCAGGTGGTCCTTGGACTGGCAGAGGGACCCCTCTTCCACAAGGATGGGAAGGGAGGAGGAAAAAATGAACATGAATGCAGAAAAGATGACAAGAGGATGGGCAGAAAGTTGAAGAAGTTTCTTCTTGGGGCCTTTGTTTTATTTGTGAAGGAGAAAGTGACATGGTTTTTAGAAGAGTGAATAGGGGTTGAAACAGTCATGATGGAGAATGTGAGGGGACCTGACCACTAGAAGAATCCATGAGCCACACAGAGGACCCACTGGGGTTGAAGGCTGTGAGTGTGTCAGGTCGCCTACCCAGGCCCCATCTCCAGAGAGGATTTTCTCTCAGAGTATTCCACGTCCTGAAGTGGGAACAGCAATGGTAAACAGCTGTAGAGTAGGTTGTCAAAGAGAGGAGCACTCCGTGTGACCTCTCAGAGGTGGAGTGTTCTAGAAGATGACAAGATGATGGCTGAGGCCACAGGAGTGAAGATAGAGAGGGAAGAAAGTCACTGGAGTTGAAGTCGAAGTGACATGAGGTGAAAATGTTGGCTGGTCATCCATAGGTCATCTTAGTTTCCTCAGGACGGACACAAGACTTAACAAGTTGCTAAAATATTTAAGAAGTGAGGTGATGGTCAGAAAGAAAGCAGATGATGGCAACTAGGAGAGACTGGAGGAGAAATTTTTACACGGCTCTTAAGGGTTTGTGATATGAAGGTCTTCCAATAGCCTGTTCAGGTGAAACATGTCACTGTTCCTTGCAGGGGTCCTGGAGGACCTCCCCATTCTCCCAAGTGTAGGAGCGCACGTGCTTGCGTGCGCGCACACACACACATTTTGCTCCAACAAGAATGGGTCCTCTTCTCCATTTAAGTACTAAGATTCCGCATAAGACTTATTTTAGAAAGGTTTTTGTGAGCAAAAAAAACTGAATACCACTGACGAGGCTCAACCCTTCCTAACCCAACAATGAGCCCATGACCATCTCGTGAGTGGATGGAGGTGCCCGCCGCTGCATCCCACTACAGGACCGTATGTTGCGCGCTCTCCCTTAAGATGGCCCTAGGGCTACTGCTCATTGATGAGGCATCATTGTTAGGGCTGATGAGTTGAGAGCTGTTGAGGTCTAGCAGAACCTGGAACTCAAGGGAGGGAGAAGCAGCAGCCATCGTGGGGCCATGAAACTCCTGGACACCTGTTTGGGACAGGTGGAGAGGCAGAGGAAGAGAAATGAGGATGGGCGGGCTGGGGGAGGGCAGGTTCTGGTCGATTCCAGCCTAGCTAGGGAGGCCAGCTTAGCAAGCAGGCAATAAAGGTTGAGTTCCTTCTGCGTCTCCTATGCAGGACCTGAAATCATGAAGGAGTTTAGGGGTCCTGTTTATACAGAGACTCTTTTTATAAGCTATTCAGAACAGGGGTGGGAGGGAGAAATAGGGAGAGAAAAATTCCCTTTGAATTTCCATTGCTTTCAGAATCAGCAGTTTAATGAGTCATGCATTCTGAATCCTTGCTTTGTCTACACGTTTTCATTTCAAAATACTAAAAACACTTTGTTTGGAACATGGATTATTTTTAGTTCATCTATCAAGAGTGCACATCCATTTCTCCCCATATTAGAAAAGCTTCCTTCAGATCGGGTTGGGGCGGCGCCATAGTGGTGGGGCTGTTTACTCAGCTGTAGTTTGTGGAAGCCACCTGGGCACCTCTCTGCTTCCTGGGGGCTCCTTCCAGCTGGTCATCGGGGCCTACTGACAATCCGTGAGTCAGCTCTAGAACTGGCCCGAAGACTCCAGATCCCATAGTCTGGATAAAAGGGGGAAAATCATCCCCTCAGACCTCCAGACTGAAAAGTCAGCACCTTGGCAGGCTGGAGACAAGTCAGGTCTTCAGGCTGCGTGCCCTTGCAAGACTCAAAGAAATGTAGTAGAAGTGAAGGAGGTCCCCATGGTAGGTCATCTCCCTCAGGTAGGTCAAGAGAAAGCCTACCCACACCTTGGCAAAGACAGGAATAGATCGTCTGCCGAATTCTTCTGTAAATCTCAGGAGGAGATTTGAGAGGAAGGCTGGGGGTGTCAAGGGGTACCTTACTTCTCCAGTCCCTGCCCTCTGCAGAGGGTCTCCCTTCACACTGCACTTAGTGCCCCAGCCAGTTTTATCCACCTCGCTGCTTTTGTTCCATCAGTGATAATTCTCTCCTCTCCTCCTCCTTCTTTAAACACGACAGCTTAGAGCATTAATTGAAGTACTTTACCAACACTTCATGGAGAGCCAGCCAACTTCAAGGATGGGGTGATCCCATTTATTGGATTACAAAATCCAATATCTCAAGGAACTGGGGTGATGAGGTACTCACTCCTCCGGTCATTGTCTTCCTCTCCCACCTACGTACGGATAGCGGAAGAAACTGTGTCCGTGCCCTCTGACTCTCTTCCCCTGGACACTGTCGATTTGATCGGGCGTGGACGACAACGAGCCTATCTCCGGGGAGTTTGGGATAGAGACCAAGCAGTTTAGTTGCGGCTGGTTGCCAAATTGGCAGTTAGGCGACCTGGATAATTTTCACATGGACAGAGAAACTGAGGAGATATAAACGGGCAGACAGAGACAGCTCTCTTGGGTTTTCTATATCTCCCTAGAGCCTCACTCCAGCCACCTCTGAGGCCTTGGATTCCACGAGGCAACCCCCACGCCCCTAACCCCTGCCTGAAGTCTTCCAAACGTATTCCCCTTTTCATCTAGGGGAATGGCTCCGCCTGACTTCTGTTACTTGCCACCAAGATGGCTCCAGGATGGGAGAGACTATCCCGGGGCAGGAAGATGGGCAGGCCAGGCATTCATGCCGCGCCGGGCGTAACCTCCTGGGCCTCCACACAGCACGCTGCAGGGGCTGAGGAGGCGCTGAGACTCTGTGGGCTAGCCCCAATATTGTCCTCTCTGAAGGAGCTTCCCAGCTAAGGAACGAAGGACAGGGAGACGAGGTACTCCGTGAGACATGGCTGCTGGGGACTGATGTGAGGACATGTTCCTGGTGGGCTGTGTGCCCGTCCCCTCCATGCCCAACCTTTGTGCGGAGACCCAGACAATGAAACCCCCCCTCCCGCGGCCCCGTCTCATCCTTCTTTTCAGCCGCCTCGCTCTGCCTACTGCACGGGGAAATCTCGGAGCCATGTGTGGGCGTGCCCCCCAAGGAAGGAGTAAGTGAATATGGGTTTGTGGTGATGCGAATGCGTGA
Source organism: Paradoxurus hermaphroditus (assembly GCA_004024585.1). Lineage (NCBI taxonomy): Eukaryota > Metazoa > Chordata > Mammalia > Carnivora > Viverridae > Paradoxurus > Paradoxurus hermaphroditus. The sequence continues at coordinate 16,943 of PITB01009271.1, read as the reverse complement.
TAGGAACCATCCCGGGGCCGTGGGGCCCCTCAGTGTGGGGTCCACAAAGAATTAATGCCAACCCCCCCAGGAGAGGCTGATGGTGCGGGAGAAGCAGTCTCTTTCCACCTGGGCTCCTGCTGTCCCTGGAGACAGGAGAAACTAATCTGTCTAATTCATGCCCATCACCGTTCTGGCCCCAAGTCCTAGATCCCAATGCCACTGGAGCAAACGAGTATCTTTTAATGTGGGAATATGTTGAGCAAAACGGCCTTTCTGACTCCATCAGACTTCTTTGCTGCTTCGTGTATGATATCATCACAGCCAGTAGGGTAGACGACGAACCTTTCCATGTCCACCCTCTGTCCCAGCCCCCACGGGACGCGCAGAAATATTCCTCTGCCCCCGTCCTGACCTCCTTCCCTCAACATGCCCCCTACTTTCCCGGGGCAAGCACCCAGGATTCCATCGCTTATCCCGGCCTGAGAAAAGGCCAACCAGGAAATTCACCCTTGGTTTGGACCGTTCGTCCTCTTGGGGCTCCTCTCCCGGAAGGGGGGCGCCGGGACAGGGAGGCCCAGCCCAGTCCATGCTTCCACCCCTAGCCAACCCCCCAGAGCAGAGCCTCGCTCCGAGTCTGCCCTTCAGCACACCATGCCCTTGGCCACGGGTCTCATCAGCCCCCGGCTTTGATTTCCCAAACAAGAAGTTGTGTTGGAGAAGGTTCTGGATCGAACCTGCAGTCTCGCCCCCAGCCCCCGGGAGAAATTACTAAAACTCAGGAGCTGTAGTCACCAGAAATATTCCCACTTCCTTTCTTCCCCTGCAGCCCGATCGATCGTAAACTCACGGCCCCCGCCATAAACACTTCCGGCCCCTCCCGGCCGCCGGTGGCAGAGATGGCTAGAGGGCCCCATTCCCAGCAGCCTGAGGGAGGCCGTTTCACAACACATCCGATTATGGGACTCACCACAGACCGACTCCTTGCTGCCGGCATCACATAGATCAAAACTTCCCTGGGCACAAAACCACCCGAAGTAGAAATTCCTCTTGAGTTTTTACAGCCTCGAGTGTCTCCCAGGGAAAGAAAGAGAGCAGGATCGAACCCCGGGAAGCCTGTGGCTCCGGACGCACAAAACCCCTTCCTCTGAACCGACCTCCTCACCTGTACACGGGGAGAGGCAGGTAGGCCAGCGGCTCTGAACCTAAGTTTCGGCTGCAGAGAGATTTGGGCGGGAGGCCTGGGTTTCCCTTTGCCTGTGCTGTCTGGAGCAAGTTGGATGTCTGTCTGTCTTTTCTCCCGTAAAAGCGGGGTTAATAACACTCCTCTAGGGTTATCGTGAGGATGCACCGAGATGAGCTCGGCCAGGATCCTGCTCCCTTGCCGTCACACGGTACCCATGCTGTAAATGACATCTGTCCTTCCTAACGAGCACCCCGTCACCTAACCAGCACCCGGCAGGGGCGGATTGCAAACCCAGCCCCTTGCTGTCCACACATCTCAGAAACAGCCCATGGAAACCCGTCGGGCTCAAGACGGGTAGTAAAATCTCTGTTCCCGGCTGGGACACCCATCCCCTCAGGACCCCTCCCGGGTGTCCTGTCCTCTCCCCCGCCCACAGGACACTCAGACAACTCGGCAGCAAAGGCTCCCAGCCCCCCCCTCGCCACCCCCCCTACCTGAGGGCTGAAAACAATCAAGTCCTGAGCAAACACTCGAGAACGCGCTTTCTCCGGGGGATTTGGGGGGAGAAGACTTGCCAAGTGGGGAAGTCGGGGGCCCGGCTCCTCGGCGGCTCCTCTCCCCCTCCGGGGGCTCCTCTGCCCCCCTTTTCCTCATGCTCAGGCTTCCCCTCTCCAGGTCGCTCGGGCAGCCGCATCTGAGGTCCGGGGCGATGTTCTCGGGGAGATTTGTGGGCACATCAAGGGGACGTCAGCGGAGACACACGCGCTCTGCAAGAAGTTGACAGAAACTTACTGCCCGCACGCGGCTGCTCGGTTATTGACTCAAAGTCAGTTGCCTAAATAATTTACGCCCTCCCTTCCGCGTTCAAACAGGACAACGGCAGGAGCACGATCCTGGAACAAGAAATGTAATTACAGTTGTGACAGATGTTTAGTTATTAATAAGGCCTCAATGTCACCAGAGGGTATTACACAACCAACCAAGAGCGCGCCTTTGGAAGCAACCTTTGGAATAGTTACAGGTACTTTTCCGCCCGCGCCCCCGGGGGCTCTGCTGTAGTACAGAGCCGGGGCGGCCCACGCGATTGCAACTTGCAAGAAAGCCCAGCGCCTGGCCGGCATAATTTGTTGCCCGGCTGTTGACATCAGCAGAGCCACGGAAACAAAGTGGGGGCCGGAGTCAGAAAGAGCCGTCTCAGGGAGAGAGAGGACTCTTGCCACGCCTCCCAGCTTGCGACGCGGCCCGCGATCCCAGGGCCGGGGGCAGCCTGTCTGGCGTCGACAAAACGGAGAGCATCCCAGACTCGTTCGTTCTTCACCAGCTGCCGTCAGCCTTGCTTCCCACACGCACCGAGCCGCTGGGTTCCCCTTTCCTCTCTTTCTCTCTCCCGCATCTGGTTCGCCCCTTACGAGGGGGCTCAGGTTAAGGCGCCCCCCGTCTGTGCCCACTTCCGCCGCTGCCCATGGTCTCTGCCCCGCTTTCCCGGCAGCGCCGCGTTGAGAGGAGCTCCAGGCAGGGACTAATTCACACGCCCGCTGTGTCACGTGGGCCCAGGTGGGGGCCACCTGAAAATAACTGGAGGGCAATAACCGCTTATTGAACTAACGCTTAATCAGTATCGCCCCTCTTCGGCTCCATATTGAAGCTAAAAGGAAAGGAAAATAGAGTCTCAAGAGATGCGAAGCACAGAGAGTTCAGCCGGAAGGGTCTTGGCGATGAAACAAACAAGCCCTCATCGCCCTGCACAGAGTCCTTGTCTGAGAGGGCTGGCCCCCGGGAGTGTCTGCACGTTGCAGCCGGCAGTGGCCTCTCCCGGCGACAGGCAAGATGGGTGTCCAGTGCCCACTCTGGGCCCCTGCTCAGCGCCTCCTGGGGAAGGGCTCCCCGTTCTACTCCCAGCCTTCCGATTCTGAGGGGAGGTCCATTTCCATGTCTGGGAAGATTCCCCTGCAGAAGTCAGCTCGTAGGGGATAAGCTCAGGAAATGCGTTTAAGAAACACAGAGCCTTGGGGCTCCTGGGTGGCTCAGTCGGTTAAGTATCTAGCTTTGGCTCAGGTCATGATCTCGAGATTCGTGAGTTGGAGCCCCGTGTTGGGCTCTGTGCTGACAGCTCGGAGCCTGGAGCCTGCTTCGGTTCTGTCTGTCTCTCTGTCTCTCTCTCTCTCTCTCTCTCTCTCCACTCCTCCCCCACTCACACTCTGTCTCTCCCTCAAAAATAAATAAACACTTAAAAAGACTTAGGAAACATAAACAAAGGCTTGAAGAGGTATGTGCGCATGTTATCAGTGTTGTAAACTCTGGTTGTGAATCTGTACGCAAGGTAGGCACCGAATGTCAGCCCCATCCCAGCTCAAACGAGGCAGGCTCAATCCCGCGTATAATGCGTGCCAGTTAGGAGTGAGTGACAGACATACAGACTGTGTACTTGTAACTTAATGCCTTAACCAGAAACCCCCATCATCTAGGTCAGGGCCGGGCCAGGTGGTGTCTGGGTGCTCCTGATCTAAAAGATCTTGGGTTCTCTGAGGGTTCTGGCCCAGGCTTGGACTCTCCCCCCATTAGGGGCTCTATTTCCTGTGACTGGGCTGGAAATTTCCAAAGGTCAGGGCACAGGGACACCCTCTAAAGAGAAAGCTCCCCAAAGGTAGAAGTCATGTCTCCCCAGAAAGAACAGGTAAGACACATCCACACAACCCTACTTGTCTCCAGGCATCCACGCATACACACACACACACACACACACACACAGAGGCACCGTTACATATATGCTCACAGATGGGCCTCCAAACACTCACAGCCTATGTGTGACCTCACACTCACATCCAACCCCTATCCTCGGACACACAGCCACACAGCTGCACACACTGTCCCCACCACAGGCACCCTCACACACATACACACACAACCTGTGCCCGCAGGCACTATGGCACCTGCTGCCCCACGCGTGCTGCGCACACATCTGTCCTCTTGTCGTCATCTCTAGTGACCGTGTTAAGTTAGAAAGGAAAAACAAGTTTCCTGTGTCATTACAGCAGAAATACAAAACAAAAATAAAGAGTGTCATTTTATTTTCCGATAGACTTTTAGTTGCCATGACAGGCTTAGATCGTGAAAGTTGTGATCGGTGGCAAACACGGATTTCAAAAGAGAGCACTTGCCCAGACAAGAAGAGCATTCCCCATGTACAAGAACTTCTGAAAATGTCGAGTCCCCTCCCTCGTCAGTCCCCTCCAGGCAGAGTGGACACCAGTGCAGGGGCACCCTCCCTCCCCCACTGCTAGCCTGGCTGCCAAGACGGCACCGGGACCTGCCAGGAGCTCTCAGCATAGGATGTCCAAGCTGACGGTCACGAGGGCGTTAGAACCCAATCCACTTAATTACTTGGAGCCTGCCACTGGGGGTGCCGCCTCCCCATAAGGAACGATCGTGTCTGCTCAGCTGGCCTCTGGTGCCCTTCACTGCGGCGCTCGTGATGTACCAGAGAAACACAAAGCCAGGGACTGGTCGCCTGGCCAAAAGGGGACTTGGCTCTTCCAGTTGGAAGCCATCGCCCCAGAATGCCCCTCCCCAGGTCAAGGCTGGCCTGACACGCAATGGGGGATACCAAGGAGCCCTCCACAGGCTGGGACTGACGGCCCGGGGCCAACTAATGAGGCACACTAAGTCGCCATCTGGATAGAAGGTGGACCTGCATCTTGTTGTCTCACTAGGAGCTTCTCGAAGACCGGAGCCATGGTGCACGCACCTGCCAAATCCCCAGGGGCCCTTATGCACCTTGAGATCCATAGTAAATAACTGCTGAAAATAACTCTTTGTCCCCAAATTAACTGCTTACTTCATCTCCTCATAAGAAGCCTGAGGGCAATTAATTTCCAGAATTTCTCCAGCATGCCCATTTGCCAGTGGTCTTTATTATCATCTGAAAGTTCAGCCAGGAGCTGGTTTTTGAGCCCAAGTTTTGGTGCTAGAGCTTTGGGCTAATTCCTGGACCCACATTAGTGTCCTCTTCAGCTTTTCATCTTGACAAATGACCCAACTACTTCCTTTAACACCTAAAATGTTCCTTGAGCATTGGCCATCCACTGCGAGGCACTCTGGGCCACTCAAGGTGCTCCGTCGGCTCTGTCTCTTTTACCAACCCATAATCTGCAGAGATTGGGGGTGGTGATAAATTTAAGAACATGGATAATTGAATCAGACCATGCAGTTCAAATCCTGACTTTGCCAGCTATGGGCTGTGTGACTTTGGACATGTTATTTACCTTCTCTGGGCTTCAGTTCCCTCATCTGCAAAATGGGCCTCATAATAACGGCACCTACTTTTTAGGATTATTGTAAAGTGCTTGGCACACAGTAAGTACCACGTCTTCTAGCTATCATTGTTAATTCCTTTCTTTTGCACCTAACAGGCAGTGGCTGAACACCCACTCTGTTCAGATGAGTGCTGGGCTGAACCTATAGGAGGATAGGGGTGGGGGTGCAAAGAGGTGAACACATCGCAGACACGGCCCCACAGAACCTAGAACAAGATAGGAACACAGACACAAAACATAGACCAAAGGAGGCTGCCCTTACTTCTTCAGTTCAAAGAGTCAGTTTGTCCTAGAGAGTATCCGAGAGGGGAGGTTTCGATTTTTCCCTTTAGTCCCCCCATTTAAGAACACAACGGATCCCTGTGCCTGCCTCTGGGGAGGGGAAAAGTAGGGGTGCAGTCTTCATGAACTGGTCAACCTCATCGTTCCAGCATCCTTGACTCTGAGCATCCATCTGGGGACACGGGTGACAGGCAAACTCAGGCCTTGATGGATTTTTGTCCCTTTTGGAGCGTCACCATGGGACAATCACCATGGGAGCAAGGTAGGGCTGAAAATCTAATGTTGATGACTGGAGTGCACAAGTTTGTATTTTCTGGCATAAATAATTCAGAAATATGGGGTGAATGAACCCCAAGTACTGCCCAGCCTGAGTATTCTGACTAAGACCCATTTCGAATGTTCACCGAGAATGTTCTCACCATTCGGACCACGTTGGGCATGAAGTTAGAGTCTTTTGTGCCATGTAGCCCCTGCCACATTTCACGGCTGCCGAGAGACACATTATAATCACAACTGTATTCCCTGGAATGCTTAACATTACACTGCATCCTCATTAATGGTTAACAAGGGTAGTTAACCATTAATGGTGGTTAAAATCCTCCACATGTGTGTCATCAAATTGATCCACAAATAAAATTTATTTTTGTGATAATGGAATATAATTCTGACTCTTTCACTTACTACCTTTTAGCATATTTCCAGTATATTTTTAGCATATTTCGCATATGACACATTATTATTAATTATAGTCATCTCGCTGGACATTAGGTCTCCAGAACACATTCACCTTGTAACTAAAATTCTGTAACCTCTGACCCACGTCTTCCCCCGCCTCCAGCCCCTGGAAACCACCATTCTATTATCTGTTACTTTTTTTTTTAGATTCCACCTATAAGTGAGGTCATGCATTTATTTGTCATTATGTATCTGGCTTATTTCACTTAGCATAATATCCTCCAATTTCATACATGTTGTAGCAAATGGCAGGATTTCCTTCTTTTTTTTTGCGGGGGGGGATGACTAATATTCCAATGTGTGTGTGTGTGATATATGTGTATATATATATATATATATATATATCATATGGATTATGTGTATATATATATAATATTTAACAACCTGAGTGTCTACTGCTAGAGAAATCAATGAAGAAAATGCGACATATATGTGATTTTTCATTCATTTTCTTCATTGATCTCTCTATCGATGGACATTTGGATTGTTTCCATACCTTGGCTACCGTGAATAATGCTGCACTGAACATGAGAGTACAGATACGTCTTTGATAGTGATTTTATTGCCTTTGGATATATCCCAAAAAGTATGATTACTGGATCTCATGGAAATCCTGTCTTTAACTGTTTGCGGAAACTCCATAATGTCTGTTTTCTACAGTGGTTGTACCAATTGACACTCTCGCCAACAGTGCCCGAGTGTCCCCTTCAATGTAATTCTGTTTGGAAGTTACCTTTGGACAAAACGTTGAGTGGAATGGGTCATGCCGTGTGGGATTTAGTGAGGTACAACTTGCTGAGAGCAGGAAGTCAGAGGTAGAGTGTGAGGTCCAGCCAGCCCCGAAGCTAAGTCTTGCATTTACCGTAACGTGTGAGCACTGGAGCTCCTTCTAGAGGATAGATGCTGCCCAAAGTGCTGATGAGCAACGAATACTGACCATTGCGCTCTGTGCTTATCGCCTCTGAGGCTGTCCTCCTGCAGAGGACACTTCACTTAAAATATTTTAAGACCAAGGAGTATTCAAAAGCTCAAATAAAATAAAAAATAAACTGCTGGTTTGCATGTAGGAAATGTCCACTGAGTTCCTGAAAAATACAAAAGCACACGCTAAATGCTTCCTTTTTTTTTTTATTTTTTTTTAATGTTTATTTATTTTTGAGAGACATAGAGGCACAGCGTGAACAGGGGAAGGGCAGAGAGAGAGGGAGACACAGAATCGGAAGCAGGCTCCAGACTCTGAGCCGTCAGCCCAGAGACCAACGCGGGGCTCAAACTCACAGACCGCGAGATCATGACCTGAGCTGAAGTCGGCCGCCCAACCGACTGAGCCACCCGGGCACCCCGCTAAATGCTTCCTTAAATGTAACATAAAAGTGAAACTCATTTTCTCCCTATTTCTACCCCAAATCACTTAGATATGTAATAATAACATGTATACCCAGGCAAAGCCAAGATTCTAAGCCAAGTCTAAAAACCGTACCTAGTTCCTTAAAAGCAACCGCAGTATAATTCTGCAAGGGCTACTTCTCAAGAGTCCTAATGTCCCTTCATGTCCTGGCTCAGAGTCACATAAGCAAAACAGCCTAAATCCTGGCTCCTCAAAATGAAAACCAAGAAGTATAAATGGCTCTGAGCAATTAAATTGAAAATTGAAAATCACACCACAATAGGACACTGGATATTTCCTTTACATAAATACATATACATGCACATCAGTTCAAAAGTCAGTATCAAGCCTCTTGTTTTTGAAGAAACACCAGAGCCTTAATTGCTAAAATCAAGATAAAGTCTCTATCATCACTACTATTCACTGTATTGTTACTGTCTCTGCTACTATTACCACTGTATTGTTGGCATTAACCAACATGATTAGACAAGCAATTAAAGGCATAAGATCAGAAAAGAAGAAACAAAATGAAACCATCTCTCTTCAGAGATAATATAATTATATATCTAGAAACCCAAAAGAACCCAGGAAAAGCCTACTACAAATACTAAGAGAATTTAATAAACTTTCAGAATATAAGATTAACATATAGAACTTATTAGATTTCATATATAGAAACAATACTGAGAAGAGATAACACATAAGCAAAGCCTGTTTACAATGGCAAAAATTAATAAATTAGAAGTTTTACATATTTAAAACTTCTATCAAAAGGGAAAGTAAAGCAATTCCTAAAAATAGAAGATAAACTAACACATGCAAACATGACTGTATTTCAGGTCGATGCTTAACTTTGAAGAGAAGAATTTTTTTAATCCTTTAAAACTTAATATTTTGATCGCACAGCCCAAGTGAGATAGAGCCTTAACGAAGAAAGCATAAATAAATTAATGTTATTAGGAATCAAGATTTTCTGTAGTGCAGAAAAGAGAGATAAATATAAAATTTTAAAGTAAAATAAGAACCTGAAAATTTTAATTTGTATAATAATATTAGTATGAATTCAGAATTTTTTTTTGTCTTTCAAGGAGATTCATGTCCCAGGATGCCTGAGGGGCTCAGTTACTTAAGCATCCGACTTCGGCTCAGGTTGTGACCTCAGGGTTCAAGAGTTCAAGCCACACATCGTGCTCTACCCTGTCAGTGTGGAGCCTGCTTCAGATTGTCTGTCTCCCTCATCCTCTCTCTCTCTCTCTCAAAAATAAACATTAAAAAAAAAAAAAAAGAATATGCATGTCCCAGGCTGTCACTAATAAGGCTTAACAATAATAAAACCAGCAACAGTGAACAGCACTGGCACTCATACTGTGGTCTCTAAATACCATTTTCAGCTGAAAGTTGCCAGTTCCATGGGAGGAAATATAAAAGTCAGCCTGGGACTTGTCGCTGTATTCACGTCTGAATACAGATAAGCTCCCGATGATGTCATGTGATAGAGGAGCCAACTTGAAGACATGTCCAATGGCCAGATACAGAATAATCCATTACTCTGAAAATGTATATGAATGTAACCGCTAAGGCACCAACTACTCACTATTTTTTTTAATGAAAAAATAAATGAAAGGAAATAATCAAGCAATTTACCCTGCCTTTCTATATAGACCGTTGATGAGAAAAAGTTCTTAGAGAGAAATCACAAGTAAATTAAGAAGGAATGATAGAATTAGAACAACCCCACTTTGCCACCTGTAATGAATTAATAAATCTAGGTAATGATCATCAATGGCTACTAAAATCGTAACATGTAACCTTGATAGGGAACTTGGCCAGGATGAATCAGACCGATAGCCCCTCAACCTTAACATCAACGAAGTTGGACAACCAGATATGAAGTGCCTTCTGATGTGAGGAAATAGGAAGCAAACAGCATAACCTAAAAGTGTTCTTTACATAAGGAAGAGAAAATGAATTGGGGCACCTGGGTGGCTCAGTCAATTGAGCATCCAACTTCAGCTCAGGTCATTATCTCATGGTTCATGAGTTCAAGTCCCATATTGGGCTCTCTGCTATCGGCGCGGAGCCTGCTTTGGGTCCTCTGTCTCCTTCTTTCTCTGCCCCTCCCCTGCTGGTTCTCTTTCTCTCTCTCTCTCAAAAATGAATAAACATAAAAAAGAATAGAATATGAATATAATCAAGCCCTCAGATGTAAATACAGGGTCATAAGAACATAAAGATATAAGTTAAATAACACGACAAAACCAGAATATGGTAAGTCCTACAGGACAAACTATATGGCTTCCGTAACAAATAAATAGTATGGAAAGAAAAGGAGGGCAACTATTATGGGTTAAAAGATACTTAAAAGAACTATCAATCAATTGTGATACGTGTATCTTCTTTGGATCTTGGTGTGAATAAACTGTGTAATTGAGGCAACAGGGAAAATTGAACATGGGATGATACTGAACAATTACGTTAATTCTGTTGAGAGTGATAATAGTATTTTAGTTACATTAAATAAAAAGCATCTGTGTGTATTAGAAATACATGATGAAGCATTTATGTGTGAAATTATACATTGTATCAGAAAAAATAAAACAAGATTAAAAGACAGCCATCATTACCAGAGTTTCTGTTTCATGTATCTAGTTCTGTGATGCTAGTCTCTACTTTTGTAATTTCTGAAAAATTTGAAAATTTCTAGAATAAGTTTTTCAAATGGTTAGAAAGAAGGTGTGGTAAGTATGGATCTTGACACCTTATCTTGTGTGTAAATTAAGGGGAAAAAATATGGTCTGGATACATCTGGTCAGTTTTGCCTTCAAGTGGGTTTGACATGCATGTTGGCTGAGATGTAGATGGGGAAGCCAGGCTAGAAACTAGGGCACGAGACAGGGGCCTTTGCATAGCTTTCCTTGGCTGAGCAAGATGGCATAATAGAGTTTCTGCCACCCTTGCTATGATCCTTGGCATGGTAGCAAGGCCTGCCCCTGCAAATATGCTCAAAGCTTGGCATTAGTAGACACCTAGTAAATGTTTGTCGAATGAATGTCAGATGCTATTAAGTCAACTATCTACAGGATGTGCTATGAGGCATTCTAAACGATCCGCCCTCACTCGGATCTCTCTCGCTTACAAGCTATCGCAATGGCTAGAATTTCCACAATTCCAGACACTCCTTTGGTCCATGACCTTGTTCCAGGAATTGTTCTTAAACGTAGAGTCTCTGTGCAAGGGTATATTGCGATTTGTTGTAAGGTAAGTGGCAAGTAGGCTGTTACTAAGAACAGTAAGCAAATTTAAGAGAAGAGTATCATTAGTCTTACTTTGTAGTACAAGGATATTAGCAGAACCAGGGAGAAATGCACGGAACGTAGCAAGAAAAGAGGGGGCACCTGCTGTCTCGGTTTGGTCTTCAAAGGGCCCAGTGGGTTCCGCCCAGCAGGACTCGGTGTGCAGCCCCAGGCTGCAGGGCCCAGTTAGCCCTGCTGCGACTCCCTGACTGACCCCCACCACCTTAATCTCGCCCAATCCCTGCCGTCTTGGAACCACATCCAGCCAACAGCCTGAAGACACAATATATGAAGATCCTCAAAGCCACATCCCGCTAGCTGTGCTGGCAGAGGAGGCTTCCCTTTGCTTCGATCCCCTCATAACTGACACCAAATAATACCATATCTAATCAGTTCCAAGACTCTATTTTTGTGTTTTAACATCTGCAAAGTCAGATGCAAAGTCACTTTTATGATCATCGACATCTAAATGGGATGCAATCCCTGGTAATAGTCGACACAAATGAAGCTCCATGCCAAGCGTGGAGTTCTAGGAACTTGGCATGAATTTATTACTCAATCCTCATGATAACCCTGTGAGGCAGGTCCTAATATTAATATCGTCCCCATTTTAGAGGTGAAGAAACTGAGGCTCAAGGAGCAGAGCTGGTGAGTGGCGGAAGTAGGAACACGCATGCTGTGTTCCCAGACATGGCTCCTCTCCTGACCTCCCCGCAAGGGCCCACCAAGTTTCTACGAAGAGGCTGCAGTTGTGCCCGGCTGGTGCCCCTCCTGCCTAGCCCTTGGGGATCCACCAGAGCATCCTACCGGGGTCCCTCTGCCCATCCACAGCCTCTCTCTTTATGCAGCATGCACACAAATGCTGTCATTCCACACGTGCCATGGCCCGAGCAGGGTTGGCAAACATGGCACCCTACCATGTCAGGACCTTTGGGGGCCAGGAGCACTCTTTGGGTTTTCTGGCGCCCAGGATTTGGTCAGGAACCCTGGTGTGGGCCCTGGTGCCCTGCCTCCTCTACCACTTCCCCTCACTGGGGTGAAGCCCTGTCCCCAGGACACCCACTCTCCTGGCTGAGATTCTTCCCAGACAATGAAAGACACTCAACACAGCTCCCAAATACGGACCCAGAATGCCGACTGCCACCTAGACCCCACCCTGGCCCACTGGGGCACAGCTGGACCTGTGTGTCCTTTTAGTGTCTGTGTCCATCCAGGGACAGCCATTGGATGAACCAACCCCTAGCCCCTGTCCAGCCCCCTGTTCCTGTCCCATTGAACCTGTTTTGAGAAAAACAAACCAAGACATCCAGTCAGTCAGAGAAAGACAAATACCATACGATTTTACTCATACGTGCAATCTAAGAAACAAAACAAATGAGCAGAGGTGGGGGAGGGAAAGAGAGACAAACCAAAAAACGGACTCTTAACTAAAGAGAACCATCAGTTACCAGCGGGGAGGCGGAGGGGGGATGGGTGAAATAGGTGATGGGGATTAAGGGGTGCCCCTGTTGTGATGACCACTGAGTAATGTATGGAAGTGTTAAATCACCATATGGCACACCTGAAATTAAGATAACACTGCATATTAAATACCTGGAATTTAAATTAAAACTTTAAAAAAACACCTCACATTCCAAATCAAGCCCCAGGCCTTGGACAAAGCTCTCTGTCCCCAGCCTCAGAAAGTTTCCAGAACCTGTCAACCACAATACAGAGAAATCCCCAAGACGCCCAGCTCTCCCTGGAGGACCCCTCTCCCCACCCCTGAAAAGAAACTCCCAGATGACGGAGGTCACAGCCCCCAGCCTGGCTCTCCTAGTGGGACGACATTCATCCATCTGCCTCCCGGCCAAGGCTGGTCCTGCTCCACCAGCTCCCTGAGAACATTCCAGAAGGCTGTGCAGGCTGGCGCCTAGAACCTACCTGGACAAGATCAGTCCCACCTTCTGACCTGGGGGCCGCCTCATGCAGGGGCAGATGTTAATACCTGCGTTTGCACCGCTGGGCGTCCTGGCGGAGGTGGCTGGAGCAAGTTCTGCCAGTCACACACATGCACACACACTCCCCTTCATTCTGCTTCCACGCAGTCTCTGAGGCTTTCTGCTTTTAAGAGTCCCCGACTGGGGCGCCTGGGTGGCTCAGTCGGTTAAACGTCTGACTCTGGATTTTGGTTCAGGTCACGATCTCACGGTTTGTAGGATCGAGGCTCAGGTCGGGCTCTGCGCTGACAGTGCAGAGTCTGCCTGGGATTCTCTGTCTCCCTCTCTCTCTGCCCCTCCCCTGCTTGCACACGCACTCTCTCTCAAAATAAAATAAACTTTAAAAACAAATACTTTAAGAGTCCCCAATTAAAATGAAAATACTCATGAGGGCAATTAGACTTTGGCAGCTAATGACTGAATTCTCAGCTAATGCCGTATCTTCTCGTGGCCCTTGCCAAGTGGGGAGCAGTGGGGTAGGGGGCCGATTCACATGCTGGGGTCAGACCGGAAGGGCCTAGAATCAGGAGGCTCAGTAGGAGCTCCGGGTGGCCTGTGGAGGCCCGGATCGTTCCCTTTGTGTGCCCGCACAGGGCTGGGCCCTCAAGCAGGCCTTAAAATTAAGCGCTAAAAATCAAAACAACACCTGCAGAGACCAACGCAGTCACTCCCCAATTCACAATCAGGGAGACTGAAACAGAGAGGCTGAGTCACTTCTAAAGATCACACAGCTTCTCTGGTCTCCTGAGGCAAGACCAGGAGTTCTGGTGATGGGATCTGGAAGGACCTCACTCCACCTTCCCAGCCCCCACCCCCGAGGCCACTCTCACCCTCACCCCAGTATGGGAGCACAGAACTTTCTAGAGAAAGAGCAGAAGGGCAGAGTTTGGAAACGTCCAGTGTACATTGCCAATGTGGGTCAGCCAAGCAAATGTTTGAGAAAGGAGGTCCTAAATGTCCTTGAAGCCTCTCTCCCAGGACTGCCGAGACGCAGGAGCTGTGCGCCAGGGGCCCACACACCCTGCGTCTCCATGTGTCCCCAGGCTTCACAGTTGCCAAGTCTCTCCCTCGCTCCTCGCTCAAGCATTTGTTCCCAGTTTTGTGACATGACTGGATGCCCTGAGACCCTCACTGGTCATTTAATTGTCCTTCCTAATGGCGGCCCGGCCCTCTGGCCTCCCAAGCGTACATCCTGAAATCCCAGGATGCTGTGGGCTGGGCTGTGTCCCCTCCGAATTCCCACACTGCCGCTCTAACCCCCAGTTGTGAGTGTATTTGAAGAGAAGGCCTTTAAAGAGGCAATTTAGGCTAAACGAGACCACAAATGTTGAGCCCTAATCCTTTGGGACCGTAGCTTTCTAAGAAGAGAAAACAACCACCCTCCCTCTCCCTCTCCTTCTCTTGCTCTCTCTCTCTCTGTCTCGTGAGGACACGGGGAGAAGGGGAGCACCTGCAAGCCAGGGAGAGCTCCCACCAGGCCGTACCCTGATCTCAGACTTCCAGCCTCCGGAACTGTGGGAAAATCAGTGCGTGTTGACAAAGCCCCCCAGTCAGGGGTATTTTGTTACGCAGCCAGAGCTCACAAGGTTTGCGCCCTTCTCTTGGCTCCGCACTAGAGTCTTACTTCATACTAGCGTGGGATCCGCTGCTAATGCATCGGTACTATCTCCTTATTATAAAGCAGCGAGCGGTGACCCCGGGGCCCACAGGGACTGGGCGGTAATATAAACATACAAAAAAGCCAAGTGCCTAGTAAGAGGGTGGCGGGAGACCATGATGGAATGACTCCCCTTGTCCAAACGGGTGGCCACAGCTCATCACCAACTGACTGTTGCCGTCGGGATATGTCCCAGCATGGCCGGACGTGAATTTTAAAGAGGAACTGGAAACCCAGATTGTTAAAAGGACAAACCAGCTGATTTTCAAATGCTGGCGACTACGTCAAAAGTTTTTTTTTAATTTTTTTTAACGTTTTTATTTTATTTTCGAGAGACATAGAGACAGAGCGTGAGCAAGGGAAGGGCAGAGAGAGAGGGAGACACAGAATCTGAAGCAGGCTTCAGGCTCTCAGCCGTCAGCACAGAGCCCGATGCGGGGCTCGAACTCACAGACCGCGAGATCGTGACCTGATGGCCGCCTAACCGACTGAGCCACCCAGGCGCCCCAGAAGTTTTAAAACAACAACAAAATAAAAAAACCACAACGCAAGAACAACAACGGCAAACCTCTTCGTGGGCTGGCTCTGGCCTGTAGGCCACTAGTCCACCATCTCATTTGAGAGGAATCTCCTGGACGATTCTGGAAGCCAGAGCAGTGACTCAGAGGGCGGGACCCCAGTAGTAGGAAGAGGCCTGTGTGTGGCCACGGGGCATAGATCCGGCCGCCGCCCCCCCACGGGGACCTGGCTGGCAGGTGCAGTCCGGCTCTCACCTGTGGCCTCCCTCTCCAGTGGTCATGCAGGCGCCTGTCTCTGATGAGGCAGCACAGAAGCAAGCAGCCTCGGCCCCAGGCTCACTTGGCCCTTGCACGGTGGTGATGCTCTTCCGGAAGCTGACCACGACGCCTCCACGGGCCCCTCCGCTCCCCCCCTGGATATTTCCGCGTCTCCACGTGGGATGTCACGCCCAGCTGAGGACCGCACTGGGACGAGCGGGCGCAGGGGCAGAGAAGTGCGGGCCGGCAGCAAGAGGCCGCAGGGAGCTGAGGCCGAAGCCTCGATCCAGGGCGCGCTCCGCCGAAACGTGCTACAGGCGCCAGCTCGGCGGCCAGAGGCGGCTGGCTCCCCGGGGACTCCCAGTGGAGGCCGGAGACCTCCTCCAGGCCGGAGACCTGGAGACGCGCTCAGTACATACAGTTGAGAAGGTCCAGATAGGGACCTAGAGGCTGGGCTTTGGGAAACACCAGTGCTGTTGGGCGCCCTCCACCCTGCCTCCCAGGGAGGTCGTGGCCGAGGCCTCCCACACCGTGAGCTTTGGCCGCTCAGAGGGTTGGAGGCTGCGGTCTCCGGCCTGCCCAAAGCATCCTGCAACCCCTGCTTCATCCCCCACCCCCAACCCAAAGGAGACCGAGATTAAACACCGGACCACAAAACCAGGGGACGGAACCAACACTTATGTGTGTGGACAAGCCGGCATCAGGGTGGGAGGCAGGGGATGACGGACCTAAACAGAAAGCGACAAGGAAATCAATCGCAGGCCCGAGGGGGCTCCGCTCCCCCCGGGCTCTCGCAGCCCCTCTCCCGCCAGCGCCGGTTCCTAAGTGACTATTCCATCAGACCTGGCGTATTTGAATGTGTTCATTATATTTTAATATGATTATGTTCAATCCAGTAGACTGAAACAGATTTGTCCAGATGTATAATTAGTTCCTAAACGCTTATTATTCTTGGTGGCAGGGTTGGCAGAGGCTTTGAGAACGGAGAGGAGCCCATTAGCTCTTCGTGTTCATTAGTCATGCTTGTGGGGACCCATCAGTAGGTCTGGGGTAACCCTGGCTTCCCTGGGACACGCGGGCCTCAGACTCCGTCGCGGTGACCTTGTGCTCCGAGCCCCACCCAGAGGTCGCTGGGTCTCCGGGTTCATCCGGAGCTCCCCCCTCTGCCCGCCGGTTCTTCCTCCTTCCTCATCTTTGGGAGGAGCTCTGTGCCCCCACCCCAGGCTCTGGAGGAGGGCAGTCCCCACATTCACCACGGCGTCCACGGCGCCTAGCCTAGCTGTATATCCACCGCTTCCGGGCACTTCTGCCCCGTGGCCCTCCACCGCCTCTCTCCCAGCTCACCTAAGGCCCCTG
>PITB01009270.1:0-68134 GCA_004024585.1 Paradoxurus hermaphroditus | reverse complement strand
TCCTGCTGTCTCGGGAACCTGCCCTCCTGTTCACCAGCTTCTGCGCTTGTGGGAACCTGGGCAGTGTCTTCACGCAAGGGGCGTGGTGTTTGCCCAGACTCTTGTACTGGCTGGCCCACGTCCGCCGGCAGGGCCCGGGTCTCAGCCTGTATTTCCCCACCTGAAATAACAAATGCGGGGCCGCCTGGTGACTCTGTCCCTTAAGCATCCGACTTCGGCTCAGGTCATGATCTCACAGTTCGTGGGTTTGAGCCCCGCGTCGGGCCCTGTGCTGACAGCTTAGAGCCTGGGGACTGCTTCGATTCTGTGTCTCCCTCTCTCTCCACCCCTCCCCTGCTCACACTCAGTCTCTGTCTCTCTCTCAAAAATAAACGTTAAAAAAAACCAAATGGCCAGATGTGGTCAATGACGCCCTGCCCCGCAGGAACGCTGTGACTACGGTTCCATGTACGCCGGGATGAGGGTTTTGGTACAAGAACAGGGATGGGGATGAAGGGGCAGAACGGGGGTTGGGGAGGAAGGAGACAGTCTTACCCAGGGAGGTCAGGCCGCCAGGGCTCTCCTGCCCCTCGTCTCTGTGCGAGCTCCCCCGAGATGAATCTGGCCGTGTCCAGCCAGTGGAGAAAGCCAGGGCCACATCTTCTGTTTCCAGCAAGCCCTGAAACAGTACGTGGTCCACCTAGTTCCTCCTACTCAGAGTCCCGCCTGGCGAGGGGCTCAGGCGGTGAGAACAGCCCCCGAAGGCTCTGCCAGTGCGGCGCTTAACGCCACCTCTCCCAACCTGAAGTGACGGCTTTGTCAACAAAACCACCACGCAGTACAGAGGCAGGGAGCACCATGAGGAGAGGTGTCTCTACACAAATAATGTCGACTCCAGTGCAGAAGATAAAAGATTTGAAAAAAGGCCGAGCCACTGAAAGGACTGGAATTGACCCACCGTAGTGACGGTGGCTCGTTTGTATTAACAGTTACTCAAATACAGTGAAATTGGGTCTGAAGTGAGCAAAGTCAGGGAAGAAAATGGACACTACGGAGCCTCCAGGACGTGAAGGACCGGGTAAGAAGTTGAAATCCAGGTTCAGTACAGACTGTTGCGACTGCATGAGTAGTTGAGGTGTGTGGGGCATGCCGTATCCGTCCCGGCAAGCTTACGTTCCTCCAGAGCCAGGGACCATGTGCTTACACCCTGGTGACAGGGCAGGAGAGCAGAGCAAAACCTTCAGAACAAAAGCACCATCACGACAAAAGCTTCGGTCTGCATCCGCAGAATCGCCCTTACTGCTGAAGATCCCACTGAAGAAGGGGCTGCCCAAGGACACGGGGTAGGGCTCTGGGGAGCAGCACCCAAGCTAGTCATGAAATAGGACGAGGCCAGCTAGGCACCAAGAAGTCAGACAGCGACAGACAACACTGGCACACACGAGAAAGTTCCCATCCCATCCACGATCTGGGCGGAGGATGCAGAGGGGGAGGGGGCAGCCCTCCCAGGATGCACGAGGGTAGCGAAGGGCAGGGAGGGGCTCCGGCTCACCTGGGGCTCTGGGGGCAGCCTGGCCACCACCACTGCGTCTCCTCTGCAGCGCCCTTCTGGGGCAAGCCCAGGACCCTGGAGAACTAGGAAGGAAAGAAGCTCTGGATGAGAGGGACCCTGGCACTCAGCCTCCCTGGCCTGCGGGATCCAAGCTCCAAAAGGGCCTGGAAGGTCACACCGAGTGTGCTCTTCCCAAGTGCCCAAGGCCTACCAGCTCCAGTCCCAGGGCCTAGAGACCCGTGCTGTGCTCTGTCGACGTACAAATCTATGCAAAAAGGGCAGGATCCTTGGAAGGAATGGTGAGTTTGAACAACATAAAACAAGCTTTTCATCTGAAGATACTCTAGGTTTTGCTTGTGAAGGGGAGAAAAGATTTCAGTTAAAAAGCCTTTAGGGGTCGCTAAGGGCTTTCTCCTTTGGTTTGGAAAAACTAGAGTCAAGAGAGGCTGGAACCAAAAAGGCAGAAATGGGCGCTGCTTGTACAGAACTTGCTCAGAGTCCAGAAGACCTTGAGGTTTCCCTCTAGGAGGCAAACTTTAAACGGAACACAAAACGGTTGTGCTAAAGCCTGTGTTGGGAAGTCAAGACTGCGTGCTGGCTGGTGTGTCTCAGTGCTCTGGGGGTCTTGGGAACCGACACACACGTTCGGGGCACGTGAGAAGACACCTCGTGACATACGGCCAGTCCTGTGGAGTAAGTCAGTCCTGCTATTTTCTGAGAGACCCCGGGTTTAGACATTTATACTCCAGTCTGCAACAGTCCTACAGTCTGTGGGGTATTGCCACTGGCTTTACAGAGCCTGTTCACGTCCTTCCTGGCACTTACACTACCGGAAGCTGTACTGTTGTGTTTATCTGCCGTCTTCCCCACTGCAACGTAAACTCCAGTGCCGCCAGGACTCTGTCTCACCAGCAGCCTGTCCTCAGCACCAACCACACTGGCTACCATGTAGGAGGCACGATTATGTGTTAAATGAATGGGGAGCCGATTCTTTCCAAACCATTGTTTGAAATTTCCCTTTCAGTCTCAAAATAATCAGTCAGTGATGGCCAAGTCAAGTCGGGGTCAGCGCATCTGTCAGCTGGTGGTCAGTGAAGCTGGATGAAGTCTGCAGGTTCGTGCACCCGGAAGAGAACACTCACCTGTGTCCGGTAAGGCCCGTGATGCCAGAGATTCATGCTTGAGCAGAGCCCTCACTGGCTGGAACTGGGCACTCCGTGATCCGCGGCAAGGTGTCAACGCTGCCATCTTGCGACAGACAAGCTCTTGGCCCTGGTCACCACCTGGGACCTAGAGGTTATTCATTCATTTTCATTTATTCATCACACATTTCCGGAGCACTTCCCACGTGCCTGACGGTTTCCAGGGGGCACTAAAGATATTAATTCAGGTAACACAGACAACAACCTTGAGATTGGTACTGTTACCTTGATCATTTCACTGATGAGGAAGCTAGGGCACAGAGGGTTTAGGCAGTTTTCCCAAGGTCACCCCGCTAATAAGTGGCGATGCTAGGATGGGCGCTCAGGCAGAGTGACCCCAGAGCCCGTACTCTTTACCATTGCCAGGTGCTCCCTCCTTGAGTACATCCTGCTTTTACAAAGAGTCTTTGGGAACTGGTGCCAAGTTCTCAGAATACTATCTAATCTGAAAAGTGAGGATAATAATTTCTCGTTTATAGGGTTTTGTTTTGGTTTTTGAGAACCAAAAAAGAAGATCACAGTATGTGAGATCACCTAGTTCAGGACACACGGTCTGTCCCCACTAAAAGCCGGGATCTGTGCATTTATAGGTGAAATACTTGTCAAGTTACTTTCTCATGTGCAGCTCAGAACTCCCCACATCTGTAAAGACAGAGGAGGCTGAAGCTAAGAGAAATGCCTTCACTGTGAAGGGCTCATGGACGGTGGACCCCAGTCCAGAGCCTGGGTCTCCTGGTCAGTGGCCCTAGGGACTCCACCCCAGTGGCAGAAGAGAGACGCAGAAGTTCCGATGATGACGGAACGCCCCTCCCTCCGCCCCGAGGCTTGGGGAAGAAACCGGGCTCCGCCTCTACCTGCGGCGCCGGAGCCTCCAGCTGCCTCTGCAAGTGCTCCAGGAGCACCACCACCTCGTCCCCGCTCTCCGGGTGCTGCCCCCGCACCCAGGCCCGGAGCTCCGCGGGCAGGATGGTCAGGAACTGCTCCAGCACCAGCAGCTCCAGGATCTGCTCCTTGCTGTGCGTCTCGGGCCGCAGCCACCGGCGGCACAGCTCGCGGAGCCGGCGCAGCGCCTCGCGGGGCCCCCCGGCCTCCGGGTAGCGGAAGCCCCGGAAGCGCCGGCGCGAGCTCTCGGGGCCGGGGACCGGGCTGCCGGGCGCGCCCCCCTCCGCCGCGGGGACGTCCTCTTCCTCCACCTTCACGGTCAGGACGCCCGTCAGCAGCCCCGGCCGCTCCTCTGCAGCCCCGGCGCCCAAGGTCGCTCTCGCCTTCGACTCTCCGGCCATCCCGGACCTCGCGCTGGCGGGCGGTTGCGCTCCCGGAGCGGTTCTTCCGGTGCGGGAGTCGCTCCCGGCCGGCACGACTGCGGGCGGCTCGGCTCCCCGCGGCCGGAGCCGTCCTCCGCGCTCGCCCCGGGCCCCACAGCCAGTCTCCGCACGGCCGACCCGGACCCGCGGGCGCCCAGGCGCGGCAGCGAGGGGGCCGGGCGCCGGAGGCCGGGTCGCGCCGCTTGCCGGGCCCTCTAGGACGCGGCTCTCGGTGGCTGCCTGGTTAACCGTTCGGCTTCCGGGCCGCCGCCATCGAGCCGCGGGAGAGGACGGCGGGTTCTGAGGTAAGCTTGCCTGAAGCTGACGCCTCACGTTCCCGAGAACGCGAGGCCGGCCGGCGCCGTCGGAACTCCCGCAGGAGAGCTCTTCCCCGGGGCCGCGTACGTCACGGGGCCGGGCTGGGAGAGCAGCGGCTGCGCCTGCGCCTGGCCGGCTCCGCCCTCTCCTGCGAGGCCGGTCGGCGGAAGTCCCTCCCCGTCTCTGCTTTTGTCCTCACTTCTGTGCATCCTTAATCCCTTGTCTGCATGAGCCGCTAGCTGAGCCATTGCGATCCTTCCTGCCAAAGCAACCGGAGATCCCCAGCCGCCCCGACCAGTTACCAGTTTTCATTTTCCGTGGCCTCCCCTCGGGCAGCCAGGCTTGTGCTGCTCCCTGCTTCCAGCCGTTCGTGTTCAGGTGCCTGGCGGACCCTGTTCACTCCTGCTAGCTCTATTCTTCCTTCTCTGTTCCCATTCACAGTCTAGCACAGTGAAAGCCGCACACTCAAGCCAAATTATCTGGGCTCCGAATCCTGGCCATTTAACTAGCTGAGTGCCCGCCGTTAACTTCGTAATCTCTCTGTGCCTGGCCTTCCCACTCTATAACTAGGGATGCTGATAGTAGATAGGGGTGTGAGCAGTGGGGGAGTTTTTTTGTGTGTAAAGTTCTTAGAATAATGGCTAATCCGTAACGAGCTAGGCCTACCCTGAAATGAAAGCCTGAGAACATTTGAGCGAGAGGAGGCTATATTTTAAGCCAGAAGTGATAGCAGTTACTTTCCAGGACTGAGATGTCAGTGAGTCCCCTTTATACTCAGTAGAATGCAAGCTTGCTAGATGTTTTGAAAATGGAAAAATATCATGCTGGTACCTTCCCGAATTTTTATTCCTCAGTCTATCCCATCTGCTAGTCTTCTGGCCTGGCCGTGACTACTTGGTGGGCACATACAGCCACCTCCGGCCCTGCCCAGTCCTGGGGTCTGGCAGCAGCTCACCCCTGTGCCCCTGGTACTCAGAGGGCAGCAGGTGCAACCCTTCGCCAGTCGCCTTCCATTGGGTCCAGTGGAGACTGGGGTGTTCAGTTGTAAGTAAATGCCTTATGGCTTTTGCTGTCAACTCTTCAAAAAGCTACGTACCAGTGGATCCCTAGAGTTCAAACTCTGTTGTTCAAGGGTCAGCTGTTCTTCATTTAGTCCCATTTCACCCACCTTTATCAGGGTAAGAAACATAGGTTGTAGTCATAATACAAGAGTTTGTTTCCTCTTCCCGACATAAATTTCGGTAAGCTTGAGCTTATCCAGTGAGATAGCTCTTGTGAAAACACTGTGAAATGTAAATCAGAGCACTATGCGGAAGTACGAATGTGAGTAGCTGGAGTGTACTATCAGGTCATGAAGTCCCATCAGTGGATGACTGCTTCTGTTGCTTGGTGAGTAAAGGTCACTAAATATTTGCAAAGACAGTAAGTATGAAGTAACTTGGAGGGATGTTTAATTCCAGCTTGTCCTCAGAGTTCTATATATCTTGCTTGTTAGGAATTTCTTAGTAATAAGTATCGATTGAGACAAACTAATGTTACATGGTTTCTGCTGAGATACCATAAGAAGTATATTTCACCTGTGATCTGCCAAACACAATTACCCTAAATCTCATCATGAGGAAATTATCAGATAATTCAAATTGTCAGACATTTTTACAAAACAATCACCCTGGACTCAGCAAAACTGTGTCAAGTAATATTTAGAAGGTGGACGTGGACGTGTACATAGAGAAACTATTGTAGATTAAACAGACCAGTGAGTAGTCACAATCAAATGCATTTCATAAACCTTGATTGGATTTTAATCCCATTTTAAAGACATTATTGAGGGGCACCTGGGTGGCGCAGTTGGTTAAGCGTCCCACTTCGGCTCAGGTTATGATCTTGCCATTGATGATCTTGTTGTGATCTCGTTGGGTTGAAGCTCCACATCAGGCTCTGTGCCGACAGCTCAGAGCCCGGACCCTGCTTCGGATTCTGTGTCTCTGTCTCTCTGTGCCCTTCCCTGCTTGTGCTCTGTCACTCTCTTTCTCTCAAAAATAATCATTAAACAAATTTTAAAGACATTATTGGAACAATTGAGGAATTTTGAACATATCCTGCATATTAGATAACACTACCTAATATTTAATAATAATATTAA
The DNA here is from genome assembly GCA_004024585.1 of Paradoxurus hermaphroditus. Lineage (NCBI taxonomy): Eukaryota > Metazoa > Chordata > Mammalia > Carnivora > Viverridae > Paradoxurus > Paradoxurus hermaphroditus. The sequence goes on along the minus strand of PITB01009270.1, from coordinate 61,636 downwards.
AGTTCTTTAGAATAGTGATGGCATCGTGGTTGTGAAGGAGAATGTCCTTCTTAGACATTGATTACTGGAGTACTTAGGAGTGAAGCATAATAAGGTCTAACTTTCCTTCAAGTGAGTAAGAAATACAATTTTAACAATTAGTGAATCTAGGTAAAGGGTACGCAGGTATTTAACTTTTCTGTAGGTTTGAAAGCTTTTAAAATAAACATACGGGGGAAATATATGTAAAACAATTTTGAGAAATTTTGAGAAAGATCTTTCAATACATTTCTGTGCTCTATCTGAATATTTGCTCATTTATTAAGAAAATAAAAGCCCCTCACCAAAACCAAAAGTTATGATAGGCATTTATTTCTATTCCTATTGTCATATTTTTTGCAGCACTGTTTTCTCTACTAAATCAGAGGCCAACAAACTACTACCTACAGACAAAAATTGGTCCCCTGCCTGTTTTTGTATGGCTTGAGCAAGAAATTGTTTTCTATTTTTAAATTATAGGGGAAAAAATCAGAAGGATTATAAAAGTTTGTGATATGTGAAAATTAAAGAAATTCAAATTTCACTGTCTATAAGGAGTTTTATTAGGACACATTCATGTTCATTTACATATGGTTTATGGCTGCTTTCGCCCTACAATGGTAGAACTGCAATTTAACAAAATATTCCTAAAAAATTTTTTTTATTCTTGGAGCACCTGGGTGGCTCAGTCGATTAAGCATCCAACTTCAGCTCAGCCCCTGATCTCACAGTTTGTGGCTTTGAGCTCCGCATCAGGCTCTGTGCTGACAGCCTGCAGCATACTTTGGATTCTGTCTCCTCCTCTTTATCCCTCCCCTACTCGTGCTCTGTCTCTCTCTGTTTCTCAAAAATGTTAAAAGTTTTTTTATTCTTCCCATTAGACCTGTGTTACAAAAAACGTATCTAATTATGTATTTTAACAAAATTAATTTTTATTCAATTTCTAATCAAATATTGTAATACTTTATTTTCTCTCATTAAAAAACTTAAATGTTTACAACATTATCAGTTTGGAAAAACAAAGAGTAAAAAATCGAGAAAAATGATCAAAAGACAAATTCAATGACATAATAAATATAGCCTATTTAAATGCCTGCAGCGAATTCTCAGCCTCAGAATAAGCAGTAATTCAAAATCTCCTTCAGCTTCAAAACGTCCAAAGGAGAGATTATGGTGACTTCACAGAAGACCTGGTAAGAATACTTGGAATGCAGAGTCCCGAGCTTATTTCAAGGACACAAAATCAGCAGGATGTTCAACTGCTTGATCAAGGGGTGAGGATCAGAGGTCTTGTAGCCACTGTAATACTCCAGGATAGGAGCCCAGTGTCTGAACTTCTTCACGTAGAAGGCCAGCAGGAAGGAGTCAGCAGCTAGTTTGGAAGTGCTCTCCCCAATATATTCCTATTGCTGCCGAGTCATCTCACAGATGAAGCCGGTCAAAGTCAAGGTCTTCATGCTGGCATGGAGATCCCTAATATAACTGCACAGGAAGTGATAAGCGATGGGAATGTTGATATCAAGTTTGAGAGTTTGCAGGTTGCTGACTTCCATGGTGAGCATCTTGCTGATAAATATCATCTAAAATTTTAATTTGACCCTATTCAATTTAATTTCCCACTTCACTGTCTTAGTCTTAGCACCAGGAAAGCACTATACCTAAATTCTGGTTTAGTTTTTCTGTCACTTTCCAAGTCTGTCAAATAACAGCAGGTCAATTTACAGAAAACCATGATGGTAATGCCTCCGTATCTTTTAAGCTTAGAGGAAAATGATCTTGCATGAAATGCTGGCCATTTCAGACAGTGAACAAAGTGTGTGCATAAACTGGTTCCCAAACACAAAAATTCCTGAGGAAATTAAGAGTAGGAGACACCTACAAGACTGGGTTGGATGCTTCCCTGAATTTCAGGGGTAGAAACATCTGTGAATGTTAAGAATTAAAATCATGGCGCTGGCCTTCACGTGTCTCAGAAGCTGAGCTTAAACTTTTTGATTCCAAAAGAAGTTCCGGTGCTTGCTTCCAGTAAGAACAAGTGGGTTTTGAAGTCAATAAACGTATTTCCGCCATGAAAGTGGTGGACAGGTTCCTTTCTAACGGATCCACAAAAGGAGCGTGGGAAGTAAGGGGCCCTCGACAACGGGTGGCGATAAAGAGGGCCGAGGGGAGCAGGGAGGCGTGAAGGGTACCAAGATGGTTAAAGGCGAATATCCAAGCGGAGTAGGAGACGTCTGAACAGTAGAAAGGTCACTGAAGCAAATTCCTCTGTTTGTGTCCCCAGGGGGTCGGCGCGGCGCAAGCAGACACGAATCACGCGAGGCGCTGCGCACCTCCACCAACCGCCTCAGAGAAACCTCCAGGACTGGCGCCTTCCGCCCTGGCCCGCGCGCCACGCCTTCGCCCAGCAACCCGCCGGAAGCGGATGCCGCGCGGGGACCGTCGCTGACGCGCCTGCGTGGGCAGGAAGTGCCGGGCCGCCGCGGTCTCCGTGGCAACTACCCGGCGTCGGCCGTTCGGTTGCGGGTGGAAGTGTTGCTCATGGCCCCAGTGTCCCGGTCCCGCTACCCCGAGGACGCCGCGGGCTCTCAGAGGCGGCGACGCAGCTCGTCGGGGAGCCCGCCGTCCGCGCAGGCCAGACGCTCCCCTTGGGGAGGCCACTCCCGCTCTCACTCCCGCGGCCGCGAGGGCCTCAGGCCTCCGTGGGACGTGTCGGGCGTTGGCGCCCCGTGCCCCCTGGGCCGCTCTGAGTCTTGGGCGCAGCCACCGGGGCCCCGCAACTACGCGTTCTCGTCCTCTTCCGTCTACTGTGGCGGATACCGCTACCATCACCACCACTATGCGGGCGACCGGCAGTGGGCCGGAGAGTATGAGAAGGAGAAGGAGGAGAGCTATCGGCAGAGGCGGCTGAAAGAGAGGGAAAGGATTGGGGAGCTGGGAGCTCCTGAGGTGTGGGGGCTGTCTCCAAAGTTTCCTGAGCCGGATTCTGATGAACACACCCCAGTGGAGGATGAAGAGGTAAAGACTCGGGAGACAAGCAGTTCAGATTCCAGCTCTGAAGAAAAAGGGAATACCAGTCGTTCAAAAAGCAAGAAAAAAAGAAAGAGAAAGTCCAAAAGGAAACATAGGAAACACTCTGATAATAGTGATAGTAATTCAGACTCCGACACTAATTCTAGCTCTGATGATAAAAAGAGAGCCAAAAAAGCCAAGAAGAAGGAAAAGAAGAAGAAACACAGGGCAAAAAGAACCAAGAAAAAGAAGAATAAGAAGACTAAAAAAGAATCCAGCGACTCAAGCTTTAAAGATTCAGAAGCAGAGTTGCCAGAAGTAACCTGGATTGAGCAGTCAAAGATTGCAGATACTATGGATTTAATAGGTCCAGAAGCACCTGTAATACACACCTCTCAAGATGAGAAACCTTTGAACTATGGCCATGCTCTGCTCCCAGGTGAAGGCGCAGCGATGGCTGAGTATGTAAAAGCTGGAAAGCGAATCCCCCGAAGAGGTGAAATTGGGCTGACAAGTGAAGAGATTGCTTCATTTGAATGCTCAGGTTATGTCATGAGTGGTAGCAGGCATCGTAGAATGGAGGCTGTGCGACTGCGTAAAGAGAACCAGATCTACAGTGCTGATGAGAAGAGAGCTCTTGCATCCTTTAACCAAGAAGAGAGACGAAAGAGAGAGAATAAGATTTTAGCCAGTTTCCGAGAGATGGTGTACAGAAAGACAAAAGGGAAAGAGGACAAGTAAGGACTTTTTGTTGTACAGTTGGACTTTTAACCACAATTTTATGTGGCCAAAATAATATGAAAAGACTTATCCATGCTTCTACATCTACAGTGTTAGAAAGCCCTTCAGGAAAAAGCTGCTGAGATCTCTATATTTTGTTATTTTTAACTTAAAATGTGCACATGACTTAAAAAATATCAAGCGCCACTATAGGAGTAAATAAAAGGTCTTTCACCTTAGTCTCTAATTCTTCTCCCCAAAGAAATCTTTTTGATGTCTTTTATATCTGTTCATAAATTCTGTGTATATGCAAGCATATTGCAGAATAAAGGTTGGAGCTATTAACCTGAAGGTTATTTTCCCTGTGGTTCTGACTTCTCTCTCTCCTGAAGGGCCTTATGGAGCCCTTCATTTGCCCCAAGAATGATCAAAAGAACCCCAGAAAGAACAAAGGATTCAATTGAACGTGTACTTCTGGTTGCAGTTAACGGCTGGTGTTAAAAAATAAAGGAGATTACTGGCTCATGAAACTGAAAAGTTCTGTATGAGAAAGGGTGTCCTGTATGGTTGAATGGGACTTTGTCTTTTTTCTTATTCATGGGTCATTTTCCTTCTTAGTCTAGTTTCCCTTAAATAACAAAAGGGCTGCCAAAGTTCCTGGATTTGATTATATAGTTCCTGGTCTACCTCTGAAGAAAGAACATTTCTGTCTTGGCATTGGGAGCAAGAATCCTGGGATTCACCCTAATTGGATTAGCTTAGGTCACATGCCCACTCTCAAAAAAGGTGCTGTTGCCATCGAAATAGGCCCACTCCTGGAGCTGTAGATATAGTCAGTTTATAGGCTACATACATGGGGAAGAACTGGAAGGCAGGTGGGCAACCAAAAAATGCCAACTATAGTTGTGCATGATTTCTAAAAACCAATACATGTACTGAAAGCCAAAATTTTCTTTAAGCTTAGTTTTGACTATTAGGGAATACCTGATTGGAAGGGGTGTAGGGTTTATCCATAAAATAGATATAAAGAAGAAATGCCGAAGGTCCTTGTTGCTTGGATCTTCCAAAGAGTAGAGTAACTGCCACCTTAGACTAAGAGGAGAAGGAAAGAAATGAGAAGGTATAAAGAAGAATGTAGTTCATGGAATTCATGAGAAGGAGATCAGATCAGGAGGGACCTCATGCACAACGGAGTTGGCATTGAGAACCCGGTAGCACCAGTGCTGGAGAACAATTTAGAGTGAGCTTCGCTCATGGTCTATCATAGAGCCTTCGTTTTTATCAGTGACATCTGCCTGAAATTTAAGACTTCATTTGATCACTAGCAAACTATTTCATTTGAAGAGGGGACCCCGTGGGGCACCTGGGTGGTTCAGTTAGTTGAGTGTCGGCCTCTTGATTTCGGCTCAGGTCGTGATTCCAGGGATCGAGCACGAACATGGAGCCTGATTGGGATTCTCTCTCCCTCTCTTTCTGCCCCTCTCCTTGACTCATGCGCTATCTCTTAAGAAAAAAGGCAAGGAGAAGAAAAGAAAAGTGAACTCCCTTTTCAAGGCGCAAGACCCTACTAAGCCCCACAGAACTGAAGGTGAAGGGGTTCCAGAATCTTGCAGGCATCGTAGTGTGGACGGGCATTTTCATCCTAGTAGATGACAGCTGGTGCTGGGCCACAGGACCAAAGAGGGTTGAGCAACACTGGTAAAAACCAGTGTTACATATGTATCTTTCCATTTTTAGAAACAAACTATACCACATTACATGCAGGGACTTATACCTTGCATTTTTCACTTAATATATCTTGGAGATGTTTAATCAGTGCATATAAACCTACTTTATTCTTTTTAATTAGTGACTTTATAATATATTGAATGAAAGGACCATATTTTATTAGATATTTAAGATGTTTTCTATATTTTGCAATTACACAGTACCCTAGTGAAAATCTTTGTGGATATGGCCACCTAGGTGTAGAGTTCTTTGATCAAAAGGAAAATATTATTAGGTGCTTTTCTTTTTTAAAACGTGTATAGTGCTTTATTTTTTTTCAAAATAAAGTTATTCGTTTTGAGAGAGAGCACTAGGGAGGGCACAGAGAAAATCCCATGCTGGCTTTGTGCTGTCAGTGCAGAGTCTGATGCAAAGCTCGAACTCATGAACTGTGAGCTCATGACCTGAGCTGAAAACAAGAGTCAGACACCTAACTGACTGAGCCGTACAGGTGCCACTATTAGGTGCTTTTTATATGCTAGGCACTATGGCAGGTGCTGGATGTAAACCAGAGAGCAAGTTAAGTTTGATCTTTGCCATCACAGAATTTTACATTCTACTGGAGGAGATGAACCTTTAAAAAACTAACAGACAAATATGTATTAATTGCAGCATGCTGTGAAGAAAATAAAGGACTAGAGACAGTAATCGGGGGACATTTTCTAAAGGGTGTTCAGGAAAAGTGTAAGAATGTCATCTGTAAGAATGTAAGCATTGCAACATTGCTTTCCAAATAAGACATACCAGTTTTCACACCTACGTCACCAACAATGTCGTACTTGTAAACCTTTTGATCTTTGCCAATCTGATGGGTGAAAAATGGCATTTCATTCTTTATGTTCATTTAAGGGCAAAGTTGAGCATCTTTTCATATATATATATGAGTCTGTTGTAATATTTTTGGTGTGTGCGTGAATTACGTAAGTTTTGTCCATTTTCCTACTGGGTTGGTCTTATTAATCATAAGAATTCTTCAAATAATTAATAGCTTTCTATCACATGTCTTGGAAGTATTTCCCCTCTTATTTGCCTTCTGAATAGCTTTTCTGTGAAACACTTGATCATTCTGCTCTTTAAGGCCTAAAGATTCTCTAACACTAGCCAATTAAAGATACTTGCCTTTTTCACTTGGGAGAAGGATGCAGCAAAGGAGCTGTGGCTTAGAAGGCAAGGTAGGATTGGTGGGCTTTGCCAAAATGATAAAATACACACAACGCAACAGATAGTGCAGTGCCCACAGCGGAAATCCCGTGACAGCACTCCACGCCGTCAGTAGGACTGACTGCTGGTTAATGTTGTTATTAGGGTTCTGCCAGTACATAGGCCTTAAAACAAGACGTTGAGATTTGTAATTTAATTACAGATCATGTTGTCTCAGGGGAGCTAATAAAAGGCGTTAGACTCCCCCGCTTTTTTTTCCTTTTAAGTAGTGTTGCCCAGAGTACATGGTTATGGATTGTGGAATAGAAGAAAATCAGAACAAAAATTTTGTGTCATATTTAGGTTTCAAAAACCATCAGAATCATCGTTTATTAAATTCCATTCAAGGAGAAATTTGAACAGATCAAATAGCTTGAATTAACCACCAGAGTTACACTGAGGGTTTTGTTTTTGTTTTTGTTTTGTTTTGTTTTTAGAGAGAGAGAGGAGATGAGAGGGGCAGAGTGATGTAAGGTGTCACAGTCCCAGTAACTTGCTTATTTCACTTCTGTAACTCCGCCCACTTGCTGAATAGATGAGTTAGGTTGCAAAATGCTCCCCTACCCCTTCTACCAAGATCTGGCCTAGGCAAGACCAATATGTAAAAAGTTCGAACTCACTGCCTCGTGATATCTTAGGTGTCTCACTATGATTGGTCATCTTAAACCTTAATACAAAAAACTTTATATTGATAGGTTTCCCGTCAAAACTATGGTCTGTGCGTCACAATATAATTGGCTACCATGAAATGCTGTACATTGTAATTGGTTAACTAAATGATGACGTACTCCGACTTGCTAAAATCCATATAAGCCCACTGCTGCCTTTGTTCGGGGCACTTTTTCTCCTTAAGATCAGGAGATCGGGTTTGGCCCTGCCGTAAATAAATCTTGCCTCACTTTTGTTTGGTGTCTGATGGCCTTTTTCGACAGCACCCTGTTTCAAGGGAGAGAGAGAGAGAATCTTAAGCAGGCTCCAGCTCAGCACGAAGCCCAACTTGGGGATCAATCTCATGACCCTGGGATCATGATCTGGCCTAAATCAAGAGTCAGATGCTCAACCGACTGAGCCATCCAGGCACCCCTACACTGAGTTTTATTCAGTACTGAGAAACAGGCCAAGAAAGCAAATTAGAGTGGCTACTGCTGTTTAATTACAATGATAAATTTTGTGAGACATCATTAACTTTTCCCTGAGCCATTATTTTATGACTGGGGGATTACGTAAAATAGTGTTTCACAAGATATAAAAACTCCTCCACTGGAATAAGGGGTTCTAGTGGGGACGTCACGGTAGATTTTCTCCTTTTCTTCACCTTCTCCTTCTTTAGCACAAGAGAAGATATTTCTACCTATAGCTATAAGCAGGTTAGGGAGTAAGAAATTATTAATTTGGCAAATTGCCGTCTTTTTATTCTTAACAAATTCAGTGGGATTTTTAATTAGAATCCTTGTAAGATTTCATAGTCAATCCTAAGGGAGGGTTTTTGGGGTTGTTTTTTGTGTTATGTTTTTGGTGGGTTTTTTTTGAGATATATATAGTTTTGCATGTAAAGGTAGTATCCATCTATTCCTGTTAGGAGTTTACACTTTTAATCAGAAACGCATATTCAATTTTAGTAAATGACTTATTAGCATTTGTGGAGATCATGGGATTTTTCTTTATTTGCCTATTAATAAGATGGTTTAAAGTTCTAGATTTCCAGTTGCCTGGGTGGCTCGGTCTGTTAACCATCCAATTTTGGCACAGGGCATGATCTCGAGGTTCGTGACTTCAAACTCTGTGTCAGGCTCTTAGCTCTCAGTGCAGAGCCTGCTTTGAGTCCTCTGTCTCCCTCTCTCTCTGCCCCTCCCCCACTCTCTCTTTCCCTGGAGCACATGCTCTCTCTCATTCTCTCTCTCTCAAAAATAATACACATTGAAAAGAATTATAGATTTCCTAATATTAAACTATGAGTTAAATTATTGGACTCATTTCTAGGTTTTTGATTGTTTGGAACAATCACTGGTCACATAATTTTCTATTTAAAATTCAGAATAATGATAGGGCACCTTGGTGCCTCACTGAGTTAAACATCTGACTCTTGATTTTAGCAAGTCCTGTGACAGGTTCCACGCTGGCAGCACAGAGCCTGCTTGGGATTCTCCTTCTGTCCCTCTCTCTCTGCTCTTCCCCCGCTCACACTCTCCCTCTCTCAAAATAAATAAACTTTAAGAATTTCAGAATAATAATATCTTGCCTTATGGGCGGAAGCGGAGAGAAATGCAGAAAGCATCATTACAAAAAGAGAACTGCTAATCTTAAGCAATAGCATGGTGGCATGACTTGTAATGCAACAGTGCCTCCACTGATCATACAGAAAAGGAAGCTTTTATTTTCAGTATCTTAAGAATGAGCCTGATGAAAACATACAGACCACCATTTTGTTTACAAAAGTAAGGATAATCATGGAAAATGAAAATCTCAAGTTTGAAAACTGATTTTTATTATTAGCAACATGTAGACTATCCTGGTAAAAGTAGCATTTTTATTTATTCTCATCTACAGCTACTCCTTCCAAAAGATACAGATTACTTAAATTAAAAATGCGGGGCACCTGGGTGGCTCAGTCGGTTAAGCGTCCTACTTCAGCTCAGGTCATGATCTCGTGGTCTGTGAGTTCGAGCCCCGCGTCGGGCTCTGTGCTGATGTCTCAGAGCCTGGAGCCTGCTTCGGATTCTGTGTCTCCCTCTCTCTCTCTGCCCCTCCCATGCTCACATTCTGTCTCTCAAAAATAAATAAACGTTAAAAAATTTAAAAAAATGCACACCTTGAATTTTGTAAAAATACTGCTTTGTTAAGCTGCATTGACAGTTTTGATTTTCATGGGATATCCAATATAATGCCAATAATCTGAGCCTTGATACTATGAGTGACATTTAAGACGTCAGCCATCATAGGGAGTTTGAAAGGGACAGTAAATGAATTAAGATTTTTACTTCGTTTTTAAAAAAATTTATTTACTGAGAGAACATGAGTGGAGGAGGGGCAGAGAGAGATAGAGAGAGAGAGAGAGAGGGACAGAGAGAATCACAAGCAGGCTTAGCACAGAGCCCGACACGGGACTTGATCCAATGAACCATGAGATCATGATCTGAGCTGAAACCAAGATCTGGGCTCTCAGCTGACTCGGCCACCCAGGCACCACTATTTACTTCCTTTTTAAATTGAATTTTATATTGATCCCTTATATAATTTTTGAAAAATATATAAGCCCTTCTTTAGAAAGAAAGAAAATCAAACATGAGTTTTCTGCTCAAGAAAAAATGTTAAGTTCTAATTAGTAAAATATTGGTATTCACTGGATTTGTTTGCCTAAGGAAGTTTTAAAGTGAATGTATTCATTGCTACTTTAAAAGATACTTCCAACCTTCTGACACCCAAGGAGGAAAGAGTAACTCTCCTTGTCACAATGAAACGTGTTTTTTTCTTTTGTTCTGATCATTTAAATGCTGAAGACACTGAATAAATTATCTGTCATAAAACAATGATTAGTATGATATTTAATGATTTTTCAAAACTATTAACAAATTAAAGAGACATTTGTTTAGATATTTAGAAGGATTTATCTGGGGGTGTCTGGGCGGTTAACTCAGTCGGTTAATCTTCCGACTTCAGCTTGGGTGGTGAGCTTATGGTTCACGGGTTCCAGCCCCATGTAGGCTATGTGCTGACAGCTGGAGCCTGAAGCCTGCTTCAGATTCTGTGTCTCCCTTTCTTTCTGCCCCTCCCCCTGGTCGTACTCTCTCTCTTTCTCTCAAAAATAAAAATAAAACATCAAAAAAAATTTTAAAGGAATTATCTCATTCAGAGACTCTAAATACAGTTTTTGGTAAGACGAACAAGAGGGAATATTTCTGTTTCCTTCTGTAGAATTTTTTTGGTAAAGTGGTATCTAATGTTTCCCCCCCTGAAACCTACATTCATTGCAAAGTATTGTTGATTATACTTTTACAGTAATACACTTAAATTTCATTGCCTTAAATATTCCAGTATAAATGTATTTTCATTGTTCAATTTAATCTTCAGCTCTTTGATACTATGAAAAAAAGGGAAAAAACCAATGCGTTGACATTTATTTTTGCCATTGTGTTTGACGCCTGTTTAAATTGGGGAGAAATGGAAAAGTATGTGTCCGTATCGAATTTGTGAAGGAGCAAAGCGGAAACGCCGGCTCTTCGCGGTAACATTAAACTGGGCAGACCTATTTTTATTCGAAGAAAATAAAATCGAGCTTAAAAACAAGGAACGCCTGTGGGGCGCACCTGCACGCCGCGGAAGCGCCGGCGGAGCTGGACACCATCGAGCCGCGGTCCTCCGCGTGCCTAGAGCGGAAGCGACGTCGCGCTGGGGAGCGTGCGTGGGCGCTCGGCGCGTAGCGCGCAGACGGTGCGGGAGCGAGCCTGGCTGCGCCTGCGCGTCAGCGTTCGGGTGCGTTGAGTCGGTGTTCGGCCTGTAGTGGCCCTGTGGCCGAGGCTGGGGGACTGTGGGGCCCGGGGCAGGGAAGCGCTCGGAGGCGCTCGGCGACGGAGGGGGAGGGGGCGGGAAGTGTCCGCTGAACCGGGCACAGGGTAGGCTGCACAGGTGTCATCCTCTGAGCGCAGTATTAAATCCGTATTGAAGGTGAGCCTCAGAGGCTGGTACTTGAGCAGAAACCTGAAGGACACGGTGGGACCGATGTGGTCTTTGGCGGACAAGCTTTCAGGCAGAGGGAACCGCGCCTGCTTGACACAGCGGAGGAGTAGCCAGGCCACCAGGCCACCGTGAGCGGGGCCGAGAGTGGAGGGTGGTGCAGAGGGGTTGGGGGGCATCTGTAGCTGGGAACTCACGATGAGATGAGACCGTAGGAGCTCTTGAACCAGACTGGTGGTTAGTAGTGGTCAGTAGTGGCCGGATTACTGACCTACCTGGAAGGTGGAGCCAGCAGGCTTTGCTGTTGGAGCAGATGTGCATTGTGAGAAAGAGAAGGCAGCCGTCAGTGCAGGGGTTTGGCCCGCAGCTGCAAGAGCTGCTGGAGGAAAGATCTGAGTTTGAGGTTTGAGGCCTTGTGTCGGTTAAACTCTCCATGTCCCGGTACGTTTCTCTGTACAACGAAGTTCGCGCTTGTGTCTTGATACAGTTGTATGAGGATTAAATAACTTTAGTAAAGTGCATACACCAGTGGTGCTGACGTATTGTTTCATTATCCTGAGACATTGTGAAGGCACAAATGAGAAAAAGAATTGCACGGTTGAGAAGTGTTCCAGGAAGGAATAAGACAAGGAAGGATCCAGGAACAGGAAATCATTGAAAGTCTGAGGAACTGAAAGTTCGCGAGGTCATAAGAAAACTTTCATGTTTTTTTTTTTTTTTTTTGTCTTGTTTTGTTTTAGAAAGAGCGACCCAATACAAGGGGGGAGGAGTGGAGAGAAAGGGAGACACAGAATCTGATGCAGGCTCCAGGCTCTGAGCTGTCAGCATAGAGCAGCCCACCGTGGGGCTGAACCCTCTAACTGTGAGATATTGACCTGAGCTGAAGTCAGGCACCTAACTGACTGAGCCACCCTGCTGCTTTGGATTTGACTTTTTGTATATTTAGTCCATTTTTTTGACCAAAAGAAAAAAAAATATACATGTCGATATCAGCTGGGAGTTACCAGTCAACATCCAGGACTATAACAGCCAGCTGTGTTTGGAGCCTTTTTAAAGGAGCCATTTTTCACAATTCATTTAGATGTCTGTTTAACCAGGAACAATGTATTTTTTTAATGTGAAATCGACAGTTTTGAGGACTCCGTGTCTGTTGAAGATGAGCTACATTCGGGATTTATCTGAAAGTCTCCTCATTATTAGATTCACGTTAAACATTTAGTAAAAATGCTGCGTAAGCGATAAAGCAGCAAGTCAGCTGTCTTACTGTTGGTGTTGATTATTTGATTAAGGCTTGATTATTTGGTTAAGTTTGTGGCTACCAGATACCTCCATTTTTTTCCCTTTGTGATTAATACAAAGTTAACTGTTAAAATCACAGTTAGCATAGTGATTCTTTGAGACTGTGAGAATGTCCTTTTGCCCAGTGCCTTTGCCCATTTGTGGTCCTGGGTTCAGTTGGCTATTTCGTCAAGCTGCAAAATGGTGATTTTTCAAATATGTTATTCCTGCTCTGTCAGCTGTCAATCTTCTGTAGAACAGAGTGTTCTCATTTCGTATGTGTGTTCCAGTTTTAGGAATGGTTGTTTCAGAGAGAAAAAAATCTGATAGTGATTATTGCAAACGTGTAAGACCAACGAAGGTGTGTTACTACTGTTGTTATTGTTCCTACCAGTGTTACTGCCTCCGTGATTGTTGTTTTTACGTTTTCAGGAGGAGACAGTCAAAAGGAAGTTTTCCAAAGCAGAGAGAGCAAGCAGGTGGACGCTGGGGATGGCGACAGCACGGCTGAGTGCCGGTTCCCCAGCTCCTCTGAATCTAAAGAAGGCGGTGCTTCGGAGCGTGAAGGGGGATCCCCGATTTACTGGGAAACGGGGAGTCCAGCTGCCGGGAGACGGCACAGGCCTGGGACAGGAGCCGTTGTGCAAACAGTTCAGGCAGTTGCGCTATGAGGAGACCACAGGGCCCCGCGAGGCGCTGCGCCGGCTCCGCGAGCTGTGCCGCCGGTGGCTGCGGCCCGAGACGCACAGCAAGGAGCAGATCCTGGAGCTGCTGGTGCTGGAGCAGTTCCTGACCATCCTGCCCGCGGAGCTCCAGGCCCGGGTGCGGGAGCACCATCCGGAGAGCGGGGAGGAGGCGGTGACCGTGCTGGAGGATTTGCAGCCGGAGCTCGGAGACACAGGACAGCAGGCGGTGAGGACCAGATGTGCCCTTTTGTGGGAAAGTGGGAGTCGAGACCTGGGGCCGTAGGCGAGGGCGTGAGCCGGGCACCGGGGGAGGAAGGGGGGACATGCTGACTTTCCCGTCAGGCTGCTTGGAGCTGTGACTGGTCCAGCAGCGTAACCTGCTGTCGCCTCGGAGGGACTGGCCCTGTTGCTTCCCCAGCCTCTTCTTGTCCCCTGGGCTTTCTCCTTCCTCTTCTCACGTGGGAGTATTTCTCTGAACTGCACTTTCCTCCTCAGTCCACAGGTCCCTAACTGTCCCTGCATGTCCCTAGGACCCAGGCCAGGCAGAGGAACAGAAGATGCTGGTGGGGGCAATGGCCCTGGGGGAGCGGGGGCGGCAGGCGCAGCCCCAGGAGTGTGAAGTTCTGGAGCCTGAAGAAGACAAGGGTAAGAAGCAGCCGCGTCTTGGGACGGGCGAGAGGTGGGCATCGGCGTCCCCTCAGAGGCCCCGCTTTTGTGTTTGTCTTGTACGATGTACACATGGTAGAGTTCACTCTAAGCGTCCGGCCCGGTTGTCTCCACAGACGGAAGACAGTCCGTGATGCAGTCACTGCCACAGTCGGGACTAGAGAATTCCAGTCCCCCCACAATTCCCTCCATCCTTTCCATGGTGTTTGCGCTCAGCCGAAACCGAGGGCTTCTCCTGACTCGCCCTTCTCCTTCCCTTTCCCTCCTTCCCCGCAGGGGGAGTGAAGAAGGGACGGCTGGTTTCTCACCCAGCCACGTGCTCCATTGCTCAGTGTTTCTGTCTCCTTCAAATAACTGTAGGATTATTACTTTTCTTTCTAAATGTCACCTAGGTTAGTTTTTCCTGTACTGTATTGTCTTTGTAGCTGAAATCCCCTTTCTTGTTTCTGTCGCTTACGTTTCCCCCACTCTGTCCAGCCTTATGATCCTGCTTCTTGTTACCTGAGTGTCATCTCAACGCTTCACTGGGATTGTTACCTCCTGCTCCTTCTCCATAGTTTACACACAAATTCATTAATGCTGTTCCAGTCCCTAAAACCCTTCAGTGAGCTGGGCTATGCTGTTCTTTCTACGTATATTTTTTTTAGCATTTGAAAAATTTCATAATCAAAAGGAACAAATAAAAACCAAGAAGAAATCCGCCACCTGCAGTAACTTCAAGCAGGCAGTGACAGAGGCCTCCCTGGCGCCTGTGTCTGTGGCTTCTCAGCCTCATGTCCATGAGCTTGACCTTTACCAGTTTGCTTGAGACTTTTAGCACTGACGGTTCCATGTCCTGGGAAACCCCTGAGTCTGTCCCCTGTGGCCCCGTCACACCACAGGTCCCCTTAGTCCGGATGAATCAAGACACTCCATCACACCGCGGGTCCCCTTAGTCTGGACGAATCAGTATAGTCCGTCCCCTGTGGCCCCATTGCTCCGCGGGTCCCCTGAGCCTGGATGAATCAGGACCATCCATCCTCCCTTGGCCGTGTCACAGTGTGGGTCCCCTGAGCCTGAATGAATGGGGACAGTCTGTCCCCCTGTGGCCCCATCACACTGCAGGTCCCCAGAGTCCTGGAGAAATCAGGATAGTCCGTCACCCCGTGGCCCTGTCACACCGCAGGTCCCCAGAGTCCTGGAGAAACCAGGACAGTCCGTCCCCCCGTGGCCCCGTCACGTTGCGGGGCCCCTTCATGCTGAGCCACATGCTGTTTCCCACTTGCTCTTCGCTGTTTCTCCCCTTTGAACCTCTCCTGCCACGTTTCTTCTGTCTGCAGCCCTTTGTCCTCACTTTCCCTAATCCCTGCTCCTCCTTCAGGGCCTTAGGCCTCCCTTCCTCAGCCTTCCCGAAGTCCTCCAAATCTGGGTGACTCTTCTATGGAAAAGGACCTGTGCTCCTGGAGCGCCGGGATTTCCCCCATTCGACCACGTCATGTTGCTGCTGGCTTATATCTCTTTTTCTTCTGCCAGAAACGGACAGGGCTTTGTTTCGTTTCCCGAGTCGCTATGGCTGCTGGCAATGAGCAGACTCTCAGGAAATGTTTGATGAATGGCTGATTGTGATTTTAAACCTGCATTTACCTCCTATCCAATTCTCCTGTTCATTTTCCGAGTCTGGTCAAAGGTCCCCCTAATGGAAACTTCCTGAGCAAAGTAGCTGAGAGGGCCTACCTTTTGTGATCAGCCTCGCGGAAATGAATCTAGGCCCTGTCATCCATGACGAGGACGTATTTTAAATATGGCAAGTAAATGCAGTCACGGTAGGTCCTTCACACGTTCCTTGCCCTCTGGGTCTGTTGAAGATGCTATTTTACACTCAAAGTTCAAGTTGTTTTCTGGTTTCAAGGCTGCCCCCTTTTTTTCGTGCTTATGTCATTATATCATTGCTGGTAAAGGATCGCTCTTGTCTTCCTGTAACCCCTCCTTCCCCTGTGTGTGGCCTCCCTCCTGCAAAGGGCTGACACACACAAAGTGGCTCGTTCCCCTGAATCTTGCTGCCCCACGTGGGACCCGCGGTCTCCGGCGTCTCCTTACCAGTCATCCACGGTACACCAACTCTCGTGTGCTCTCACCTTGCAGTTGACCTGCTGCCTTTCTTTCGCCTATGTTGGCTGGTTATTAGTGCTGCCTAGGACGTCTCCTGCCTTCTCTGTCGTTCCAGCTCTGCATCCTCGTTCACGGTTCTGCCCTACTCTCCCACCTGTGCCTGTGTGGCTGAGTGTAGGTGTAAGCAGACATTGCTTACGGTCTTTCACATGCCAGAAACATGAGTTACTTATCTAGCACTGAGGTCCCCTGTCTTGTCGAACTGCGCATGAAGGCAGCTGCCAGTGTCCAAGGGGATCAGGAGAGTCCAAGACGCTTTTGTGAACTTCACGTCACCCTCGAGGTCTTGCAGTCCAATGGTTTTGATTTGCTGGGGAGGACGCTGAGGCCAGAGGGTCTAAATTACCTTTCTAACATTACACGGCTAAGCAGTGATACAGTGGGCATTGTGTCCACATCTCTTCATTTCCAGTGCTTTCCCTTTCTTACTGGCCCCAAGGCCCTCAGTTGACCTCACATAAAAAGAAAAAATTTTTTAATGTTTATTTGAGAGAGAGAGTGTGTGTGTGTGAGCAGGAGAGGAGCAGAGAGGGAAGGAGACACAGAATCTGAAGCAGGCTCCAGGCTCCGAGCTGTCAGCACAAAGCTCAGTGCAGGGCTCAAACTCATGAACTGCGAGATTATGACCTGAGCTGAAGTCGGAGGCTCAACTGACTGAGCCACCCGCGTGCCCTGACCTGACCTCACTTTTATATTCCCGCTGACAAACCATTTTAAAGAACGTATTGCCAGGCCTTTTAAGACTGTTTCCTTGTTTACGAACTGTGTGCTGTGTTCATCGCATACGAAGTTCAAGCCGGTGAGGATAAGCGGCCTCCTGCCACAACCCCATCCTCCCCCGAGCAGCCGCCGTCAACGGCTTCCTGTGTAACACCGCGCATGTGTTCTGTGCAGACACACAACCACAGCATTTCCACCGGCACACACGGCTTGATTTAAATTTATTCCTCCTAAATGCAGGTGCCCTTCCCTAAGCATCAAAACCCATGTAGTTGGTGGTATATGTTTAATGTTTCAGGTGAGGAGACCAGGATTGAGAACGGGAAGATGGTTGCAGAGACAGACTCCCGTGGAGGAGTGGAATCATCCAGGAAGGGATCTGAACCCATAGAGCCTCGTGATGAGGACCCTCACGTGGAAAGGCAGCAGGTCAAGCCCAGGGAGAAGGCCGAGTACAGGTGCTCAGGATGTGGGGAGGGCTTCCCCCGGCACTCGGACCTGATAACACACGAAGGCGCGCACACGCGAGGAAAGCTCTTTGAGTCTGTGGCGTGGCGCGGTACCGATCTCACCGGACGTCAGATAATCCGCCCTAGAGAGAAAGGTCATCAGTGTCGCGAGTGTGGGAAAGCCTTTCAGAGGAGTTCACACCTTGTCAGACACGAGAAAATCCATCTTGGCGAGAAGCCTTACCAGTGCAAAGAGTGTGGGAAGGTCTTCAGCCAGAATGCGGGCCTCTTGGAACACCTCCGGATCCACACCGGAGAGAAGCCTTACCTGTGCATCCACTGTGGGAAGACCTTCCGACGCAGCTCCCACCTCAACCGGCACCAGAGAATTCACAGTCAGGAGGAGCCCTGTGAATGCCAGGAGTGTGGGAAAACCTTCAGCCAGGCCCTTCTCCTCACCCACCACCAGAGGACCCACAGCCACTCCGGAAGCCATCGCTGTAACGAGTGTGGGAAAGCCTTCAGTCTGACCTCAGACCTCATTCGACACCACAGGATTCACACCGGAGAGAAGCCATTCAAGTGTGACATATGCCAGAAAGCCTTCCGCCTGAACTCCCACCTGGCTCAGCACGTGAGGATCCACAACGAAGAAAAGCCCTACGAGTGTAA
Organism: Paradoxurus hermaphroditus; assembly: GCA_004024585.1. Taxonomy (NCBI): domain Eukaryota; kingdom Metazoa; phylum Chordata; class Mammalia; order Carnivora; family Viverridae; genus Paradoxurus; species Paradoxurus hermaphroditus. The sequence continues at coordinate 43,632 of PITB01009270.1, read as the reverse complement.
TGAATGCGGAGAGGCCTTCAGGCAGAGGTCAGGGCTTTTTCAGCATCAGAGATATCACCACAAAGACAGTGTGGCTTGATGGGGCATCCTCTCTGCGGGGAACAGCACAGACAGGATGTTGACAAGCAAACAGCACTTCAGGGAGAGTCACTGTGGTCAATTCTAGCCTCACAGAACCGGGGGGCGGGGGGGCCCACGCGGGAGGCCGTGCGCATCCACTTGTGTTCAGCCTTGGACCACAGTGATCTGACCCTAGATGGTTCTCTGGGAACAAGAGCATTCTTTACCGCAGGACTTCTCTGAGCCTTTAACATGGTAAATGCTTGATTGTGTATCTGCAGGTAGTAGAGAGCCTCATGACTGACTCAGCGCTTTGAAGTCAGCAGCAGGTCAAGTGCCCACAGATTTATAGGCTTGAGCAAAACAAGAGCAGGTTGATAATTTTGCACGTGGTGCGGCAAAACTGCTACAGAATAAAACTAACGACATCTGGAAATACGAAAGCGTCTTGAAGTGCAGGTTTAATGGTGGACATTTTCCTCTGGTGGTTTTACTAACTGGCACCTACCCCCCTCCACCATAGCAGAAGCATTTTGGAAAGCAAACATAATCTAATTTTACTGTTTCCCACCCCCACTCTTGCTGCAATACTTCACCGATTCAGGTTAGAAATCCAGGTTAACTGTGGAAGAGCTTCATAAGTCCCGTGAACGAACAGTGCTGAGTGAGTCCAGGTGGTGACTGTCTTACTTGATGCAAACTCCAGTGTCAGGAGAGCGGCTTCTCCATAGACACCGTTTAGTAAATGGGGAGAGAAATTAGACTGTTTTCCTTTAATACCGATAATGCAGTTTTAAAATGTTGCTTGTTCTGGAATTCTTTGACAGTCAAACAGTAAAGTCATCAGGGAGGAGATCATGATGTTTATCCTGTGAATACCTAAGTGTCATGGTAAGGGTAAGATCGGGGAGTCCACTCCTGAACCGTCACCGCTTGCTGATCAGCAGCAGCTGCTTGGGGTGTCGTGTCTGGGAAAGACTTCTTAGTCCGCCAGGGGAGTGGACTCTCGTGTGTTGCCGAGGATCTGGTTCAGCTGCATACAGTTTAGAAACAAAAAACTAGGACTGACTTCATGAAAGCTTGTTTTTCTCTCAGAACAATCTGGAGACAAGCAGTCCAGGACTGATAAAGTGGTTCCATGATACCACTAGGGACCCTGCCTCTGCTTTTCTGCTCCAACGTGCTAGTGCACACCTTCAGCCCTTGAGGTGGTCACCTGGTCCTTAGGGGCTGCCGAAGCTCCAGCCATCTGCATGCAGAATGCAGACAGAGGCAGGACAATGGATCCCTCCCGGTTCAGCCAGCCCTCTGTGAGCAGCCTCCTGTAAGTCACTTCAGTACGTATGTCACGTGCCAAAACGTAGGAAAGGGAGTCTGGGGAGTGTCTTGCTCAGGGTTGCGGGTGTCCAGCTGAAAATCAGGCTTCTGTCACTAAGAAGAAAGGGGAGCATGAAGGCTGAAACCGGCGTCTGGCAGTCTTTGAGCCACTTCCGTTCCTCAGCACCTGGCTGCATGCAGGCCAGCCGAGTGCAGCAGTTAGCACCATGTCCTGGGGGAGGAAAAGTCTGTAGGAGAAGCAGTGCAACTTTTGAAAAATTGATTTATTTATATTTCGAGAAAGTTAGAGCACGTGCAGAGGAGGAGCAGAGAGAAAATACAAAGCAGGCTCTGCACTGTCAGCACAGAGCCCTACGCTGGGTTTGAACTCATGAACCATGAGCTCATGACCTGAGCTGAAGCCAAGGCTTAACCGACTGAGTCACCCAGATGCCCCAAAGCAGTGCAATTTTTGAGGCACTTTGGTATTTCGTGGACACACAATCCTATTCCATCCCTTAGAAAGTCCTAAAGCTGTGTCTTTTACTCTGCCTTTATGGGTAAAATTAAGTTGATATCAGGGATGTTCCCCCATCTGTTTTGAGGACTTTGCTGCGGTTAGTGCCGAAGCATTCAGCTCCATGTCCTGATTTAAGCCTGTCTGATTGTGGTCCGTTTAAGAAGGAAAGAGCAGAGAATGTCATTATTCCCATGAAAAAGCAGTGACAATGATCAAGATCCCAAGTAGGAAGAACGATCTACCCTTAAATACCTGGAAAATTTCTCTCCGCACTCTTCGTGGTGATTCTATAGTGCACACATTATAAATGTTCTAAATTCGCTGGCACCTGAAATGAGCCCAGGCCTCTCACAGTCCCAGGGGAAAAATGGAGTGCTCATCGGTACCCCGGGGAAACACTCATAACCGACTGGCTACAAATGTTGGATACAGCATTTATTTATTTATATTTCAAATTTGTTTTAGTGAGCAAGCTGGGGACGGGGCAGAGGATGAGAGAGAGAATCTCACACTGAGCTTGGAGCCAGACCAAGGGCTTGATCCCATGGCCTTGGGATCATGACCTGAGCTGAGATCAAGAGTCATACGCTCAACTGACTGAGCCACCTAGGTGTCCCAATACAGGTATATTTTAATAACACACTTTCCTCAACTATTGAAAATTACAGAAACATTGGGCACCTGGGTGGCTCAGTCGGTTAAATGTCCTACCAGCTCAGGTCATGATCTCACGATTTGTGGGTTCGAGCCCGACATTGGGCTCTCTGCTGTCAACATGAAGCCTGTTTGGGATCCTCCATCCCCTGTCTCTCTGCCCTTCCCCCAGTCACATTCACTCTCTCAAAAATAAAACATTTGAAAACAAAAAATAAAAATGGAAAAAAATTACAGAAACTGAACAAAGGGCAAATGCTATAACAGATATTGATGAAGATTTTGCTTGCAATGCAACACATCTTAGATACTCTTTTTTTTTTAAATGTTTGTTTATTCTTGAGAGGGAGACACAGAATCTGAAGCAGACTCCAGGCTCTGAGCTGTCGGCACAGAGCCTGATGTAGGGCTCGAACTCAAGAACCGTGAGACCATGACCTGAGCTGAAGTCAGAGGCTTAACTGACTAAGCCATCCAGGCACCCGTAGACACTCTTAGTAAAGTTGGAAGTCTTTTCAGAGGGCAGGAATCTAGAAAGTATGAGCTGTATTGCAAAGTGTCTTCTACAGATCAGCATTTGTTGGGATAGTATCCCGTAATGTTCAACCAGTAGTGGAATGAGAAGTCCTTGTGTGTCTTCATTTCCTGCTCACTTTCTGGTTTAAAAAACTGATAAAAGTTATTAATAAGTGTGCTGTTATAAAACTAGCATGGAAAAATAGGAAAGGGAAAAATAATTCACCCTAATTTTTACCGTCAAAAACAGTCACTGTTGAGTGTGTATGTGTATATACGTACATTCAAACTAATTGTGATTAGTCAATATTGATAGTTTCTGCTCAATTTTATTTTTGTGTTTTTAAAGAATATTTATTTTGAGACAGAATTCCAAGCAGGCTCTGCACTGCCAGCATGGTGCCTGATGTGGGGCTCGAACTCCTCAACCATGAGATCATGACCTGAGCCGAAATCAAGAGCCAGACGCTCAATCCACTGAACCACCCAGGTGCCCCTCTGCTCAATTTTTAATATATTATAATTGTCCGTGTTGTATCTTCATAAATTCTTAATAAATTAACTTATGTTTACTTATGATAAAATTCATATACGTTGTAAAAACCATGAAAAATATAAAGAAAGCAAAGCATCCTGTTTATGGTCCAGATACAATCTCTTACTAATGTATTCTGAGATGCTGAGGCATAGAAACACTTTACTTTGCTCACTGAAGTTAGAATCATGAACAATTTTTATTTGTGAAAGAAAAGGACAATCGATTTGCTTACCTGCCCAGTCCATTCAAGTCCAGATCTGCTGTAATGCTGGGTGTGCAGCTTGCCATGTGACCCTTCTCTGACCAGTGAGGATTGGACCAAGAGGGGACCTGTAAGCCAGGTGCGTAAGCCCTAGTATATTGGATATTGGATCAGATTCTGGTTGGTCTCTGTAAGGCATTAGAACAAGAAAACATTTTTATGGTCATATAAAAACCAAATGGAAACAAACCAGCCCAGCAAGAGATCAAGAAGGCAAGTCCTGAAGCTGGCATCCTATGAAGGCTCAGAGACAGGAGAAGCAGTTCTGGCCCTCAGCTTCTGAGGTCCACTGTGCTCCCAGCTGGTCCTGAAGTCCAAGGGATACCCTTGTTTCCTTCTGTTAAAGGTTTCTTTTAAGTTAGTTTGACTGGGTTTCTGAACCTTGCCAACAAATGAACAAAAAAATCCCTGATTAAGACACACAGATAACTAGAAGTCTTCGTGGAAGGTAACTTTTAATATAGGTTGCACAATATGCTATGGTATTTGTTCGCATTGTTAGTCATTTAGTTTATAATTCTGTCACCATAAACTATTTCAGTGACCATCCTTGTACATACAGCTTTGCTCACTTGTACAATTATTTTCCTTCATTCAATTCCTATAACTGGAATTAATGAGACAAAGGGGTAGGCACCTTTCCTTCTCTTTCCTTCCCTAGCCCCCTCCTCTCTTTCTTAAGTAGGCTTCATGCCCAGCACAGAACCCAATGCAGGGCTTGAATTCACACCCTCAGATCAAGACCTGAGTTGAGATCAAGAGTCAGACGCTTAACCAGCTGAGCCATCCAAGCACCCAGGTAGGCACATTTTCTAAGGCTTTTGATTCATTTGCCAGGTGGCCCTCCAGAAAGGTCTAATCTATACCTCCTGCTAGCAATCTGTGAAAATGCCCACTTTTTCATACCTATATCGACCCTGGGAATTATTCTTTCGAATATTTGACAATATGGTACTTTTTAAGGGGTTTTTAACAAATATTTTTGCTGTCAAAGGTTGAACATCATTTTGCATGTTAATTAATTGGTCATCTATAATTCTGATTTTGTAAACAGCTATGTTTACATTTTTTTTTTCAGGATTTTTCTATTAGATTCTTCTTTTACTTTACACAGCAGTGCCCTTAAAAATTAAACAGGGTGTCTGTATGTAAAACTTTTAAAGTGCATGCTCTTTAACAGATCAATTCCGGTGTATAGGATTTAACCTGGAATTATATAAGCATGTAAAGATGTTGAATGTTCTCTGCAGCATTACTTACTGTATATACACGCATGGACATACATATATACACACATATATGTGTATACATGTACACATAAAACAGGGATAGGTAAGTTATGGTGCATCCATACAATGGAATACTATTTAGCTGTTAAAATTAACAAGCCGGTATGGAAAGATCTCCTAGCTATCTTAACAGAAAAAGCTGAGGTGCAAAATCCTATTGTGATACCATAGGTCCATATTCAGTAGACAAATGTTTATACAGTGCTACTAAGTGGCTGGTGGCGTCCTGTGAAGACACACACACAAAATATTAACAATGGTCGACCTTAGGGGCGGGGCACTTTTCGTTTTATAGTTTCTATACAACTTGAGTTTTACTGTGCATATAATCTGTATACTTAAATATTAAGAATTTGTGCTTCTTGCTATTTTGTAATTGTTCATTCATCTGTCTAACCAGCAGCCTGAGAAGATCCTAAAGACACAGTCTCAATTTTGCCTTTGCCGTCTTGTTTTTAATTGAAGCGATTTACAGAGAGGAGTGAGGGCGCGGGTGGTCGGGACGCGCCTGCGCGGGGCGGAAGGGGCGGCGGGGTCCTCCCGGCGCACCAGAGAGAAGTGCGGCCGCGATCCTAGAGAGGCCGGGACCGGGATCCTAGAAAAGCCGCAGCTCGGCTGCTGGTGCGGCCGAAAGAGAAGGTGTGGAGGCTCGGCCTCGGCGCTGTTGGGAGGCTGGCGTTCGCGGGGCCGCCGCGTCTTTGTTGAGCGCGGTCCTTGAGCTTTTGGTCGACTGACCGGTAGTCGGACGAGCACATATTGAGTGGCAGCCGAGAGCCTCCGGGGTGCCTGAGGCCACCTGGCGGGTGGAGGAGGTGGGGGGCGTGTGCTGGGCTGCGGGTGTCCTCGGTGCATTGCGCCCGCCGCGCGGACCGGGAACCAGGTGGGCGCTGGGCGGTGTGGACGGGAACCCCTGTCTTCGGGCGTCCGGCGGAGGAGGACCGGGTGGGCGTGAGGGGTCGGGCTTGCTCTCCGAGGAGTGGCCGGAGGGACAAACGAGTTTTTCCTGTGTGGGCATTAGGTTCAGGGAGGCGTTTTCGCTGGGACTTGGGAAATCTGCGCTCCTAGAAGGGCCATCCTGACCGTGAAGGACAAGGTGGGCAGAAAGAAATCGAGCAGTCAGCCTAGCAGGGCCGCGGAGTTTGCTCAGACCGCGGCTCTCTGGGGCGCAGGGGCCGTGTCTTTCATTCCGGGGTTAGCGTTATTCCTGCAAGATAAAGACGTGCTCAGATGTTTATCGAGTGACAGACAAATCAGTAAAAACCCAGGGAAGGGCAGATCCTGGAGAGTGCGAATTTAATTCAACGAGGAGCAACTGAAACTCTTCGGTGGGGGAGATTGTGTTGAACGTGGTCCCAACTGTGCTTTAGGAAATATCAGTCCAGTGATGACAGAGTGGACTGTGGGGCGGGGAATTATTGTATTGTAAATTGTTCCCATGTAAATGAGAATAGGGGAATACAAGGGAAGTGATGGCCGGAAGAGGCGTTTTGGAGGAAGAATCGACTGGACTCACTGGTACTGTACAGGGGCTGGTTCTGAGCCAGCACGCAAGCAGATGGTGGGGATGCCAATAGAAATATGGGGAAAACAGTGAGTTTTCCTTTAAGGGCACTCTGATTTCAGTTTGGGATGTGCTGAAATTATGGCCCAGGAGAGGCCGGAAGCTAGAGGTAGCCTACTGTCATTTCAGGACGGGAGTCTGGAATGTAAAAGGCAAGTCGGAGTCAGCCAGAGATTGGAATGTTCTTGGCATGGATACATACTGAAATTGTGATTAATGAGATCATACAAGGAGAAAGTAGAGAGAAAAAGAACCTGAAGCACGTGTTTCAATGATCTATTCTTACATTGAAAAAATAAAAAATTAGCTAAAGCACCAAACAGTGGGTCAAAACAACCTCAGCTTATTATTTCTCATGATTTCGTGGTTGTTAACTGGTCATTTCTATGGCTGGACTTACCTGAGGCTGCATTCAGCTGGTGAATCGGCTGAGAACAAGGCCCAGATGGGTGTTGAGTTGGGGGCACCTGGGTTCCAACCCAGCGACCTCCGCATGGCAGTCTCTTGGCAGTGTGCCGGGAGCTGTAAGCACTGCCTCTTGTAGAGCCGTCTCTACCCTATTCTCTTGGCCAAGGCAAGTCACAGGCCAGCACAGATTCAAGGGAAGGACAAATAGACTCCACCTCTTGATGACAGGAGTGAGAGAGTCTCATCATAAGTTTTTGAGGACAGGAGACTTTGGAAACAGTCTACCTCCCCTGCACTTAAGGTGGAATATTCTGTGGGAAATACACAGATGAGAGAGTATACTACGGGTCCTCCATGGATGAAATTCTCTTCTCTCCAGCTGGAGTATGGGCTGCCCAGGCATCTTGTTTACTCCGCTTCCATCTCATCCCTTACCTCCTGGCTCAACCAGCCCCCAGAGGGTTCAAGATATACTTCTCATTAACTTCACTGGTAATACAGGCAAGTAGGCTCAGTTTCTGAGCATGACTTAACAATAGGGACAAAAATACAATATGTTTCATAGACGTTTGAAGCTCTTCTGATTTACTGATCCATTTTTGAAATTATTTTTATTTTTTTTAATTTATATCCAAGTTAGTTAGTATACAGTGTAATAATAATTTCAGGAATAGAATCCAGTGATTCATCTCCTACATACAACACCCAGTGCTTATCCCAACAAGTGTTCTCCTTAATGCCCTTTGCCCATTTAGCCCATCCCCCAGCCCCAAACCCCTCCAGCAACCTTCGGTTTGTTTTCTGTATTTGAGAGTTTTGTCCCTCTTCCTGTTTTTATATTATTTTTGCTTCCCTGCCCTTATATTCATCTGTATCTTAAGTTCCACAGATGAGTGAGATCATATGATATCTGTCTTTCTCTGACTGATTAATTTCACCTAGCATATACCCTTTTGTTCCATCCACGTTGCAAATGGCAAGATTTCGTTCTTTTTGATCACCAGTAACAGTCCATTGTATTACTTCTTTATCCATTCATCAGTCGATGGACCTCTGGGCTCTTTCCATAATTTGGCTATTGGCGATAGCAGTGCTATGAATATCAGGCTGCGTGTGCCCCTTCGTATCAGCATTTTTATATCCTTTGGATAAATACCTACTGGTGCACTTGTTGGGTCGTAGGGTAGTACTACTTTTGGTTGTTGAGGAAACTCCATACTGTTTTCCAGACTGGCTGCACTAGTTTACGTTCCCATCAGCAGTACAAAAGGGTTCCCTTTTCTCTGCATCCTTGCCAAAACCCATTGCCTCAGTTGTTAATTTCAGCCGTTCTGACAGGTGTGGGGTGGTATCTCATTGTGGTTTGGATTTGTATTTCCCTGACGATGAGTGATGTTGAGCATCTTTTCATGTGTTGGTTGGGTGTTGAGTTTGCTAAGTTCTTTATAGATTTTGGATACTAACCCTTTATCTCCTACGTCATTTGCAAATATCTTCTCCCATTCTGTAGTTTTGTTGATTGTTTCCTTCACCGTGCAGAAGCTTTTTTCTTGATGAGGCCCCAGTAGTTCATTTTTGCTTTTCTTTCTGGAGACATGTTGAGTAAGAAGTTGCTGCAGCTGAGGTCAAAAAGGTTGTTGCCTGCTTTCTCCTTGAGGATTTTGATGGCTTCCTGTCTTACATTTAGGTGTTTCATCCATTTTGAGTTTTGTGTCCAGTTTGTCCAGTTTTCCCAGTGCCATTTGCTAAAGAGACTGTCTTTATTCCATTGGATATTCTTTTCTTGCTTTGTCAAAAAGCAGTTGGCCATATGTTTGTGGGTCCTTTTCTGGGTTCTCTATTCTGTTCCATTGATCTGAGTGTCTGTTTTTGCGCCATTGCTAATTCATTCTTATGTCTCAGATGTACGTTCGGAAAAGCATTTCTGAAGTGTGGACCTGGGGTAAGTGAACCTTTTCCTTTAAGTCTTCAGGCTTACCATGGATGAAGTTGTGCCAGGCCCGGCACCTGAAGGTGCAGACAGCCTTGTGACCGTGAAGGAGGAGGATTCCACCTGGGAGCCGGTGTGCAGCGCGAGGGAGAGCAGCGGCCACCCTCAGGAGCTGTGCCGCCTGCGCTTCCGGCAGTTCGCCTACCAGGAGGTGACTGGGCCCCGCGAGGCTCTGGCCCAACTCCACGAACTCTGCCGCCAGTGGCTGCGGCCCGAAACGCACAGCAAGGAGCAGATCCTGGAGCTGCTGGTGCTGGAGCAGTTCCTGACCATCCTGCCCGTGGAGCTCCGGGCCCGGGTGCAGGGGCAGCGCCCGGGGAGCGGGGACAGTGTGGTGACGGCGCTGGAGAATATGGAGAAAGACACAGGACCGCAGGTTGGAAGGGGACGTGTACGGTGGTGCGGGAGGAGAAGTGGGGACCGCTTGTTAATATTTTACTTTTTTAAAAACTTTTTAAAAATAATTTATAACTTACAGGAGTACCTGGGAAAGTAGCACAGAGAACTGCTGTTCACCCAGACTCACCGGCCGTGAGCGCTGTATCGCGGGCCCGCGCTTGGGCTGGCCGCCCCTCCTCTCCGCGTATCACACACACTTACACACTCAGGCAGTGTTTTTTCAACCATTTGAGAGTTATTCGCAGATGCCACGTTTCTTTATCTCTGAACACTTCAGTGTTCGGTGTGTGTTTCTGAAGAACGAGGACATTTTTTTGTAGAACTGAAATACAAAGATCAAGTTTTGGGAAATTAAAATTGTTATGGACTATCATCTACACAGTAGTCCTTGTTCACATTCCGGAGTGTTCTCTGTGGCGGTTTTTCTCTGATCCAGGATACAGTCCAGCAGCCCCCGGGGCATTTAGTTGCCTCTATAGCCTCCTTGAATCTGGAACAGTGGCCTGGTCTCTTTTGTTTGTTTTTTTTTTTTTTTAAGTTTATCTATTTTGAGAGAGAGAGAAAAGATATAAGCAGGGGAGGGGCTGAGAGAGAGAGGGAGAGAGAGAATCCCAAGCAGGCTCTGCACCGTCAGTCCAGAGCCCGATGCAGGGCTGGAACTCACGAACTGTGAGGTCGTGACCTGAGCTGAAATGAAGAGTTGGACGCTTAACCAACCGAGCCACCCAGGTGCCCCACTTGGTCTTTCCTTGTCTGTCACAACATTGATATTCGTCTTACATTTTCTCTTGATAAGGTCCAAGCTGTGCCTTTTGACTAGAATGCCGCAGAAGATGTGTTCGCCTTAGTGCGTCACATCAGGGGCCACACGGGGATGGGTCGTCGCATTACTGATGAGCTTAAGGTGGCATCTGTCAGATTTCTGTGTTCTCGAGTTACCATTTTCCCCTCTGTCGTCCCCTAAGTAATCGTGGGAGCTGTCTTGTGATAGTTTCGTCCACTAGCGTGAGCATCCATCTGGGTTTTTTGGTTTTCTTTCTGGGCAGGGGTCTTTGCCCTGTCTCTTGTTCGCGCAGCACACAGAACAGGGTCGGAGTCCCCACAGGTGAGCAGTCCCAGTTTACCAAACGGGGGAACGTCTCGGTCTGCTACTCTCTTAGTTACTGCCGCTTTAAAAGATTAAACGGGGCTTGTCTGCTCGTCCCTTGAAGATGTCCCTAACTGCTGTTCAGTCCTGCTCCCACCAGGATGCATTTTCAGGGTGAATCTTTTGTCCCCAGGCTTCTGTCTATACTCAGGGACAGGACATGCACCCACCGGTGACAGAGTATCAGGGAGCCCCTTCAGAGTGTCCGAGCCTTCAACTCCTGCCCAGAGTGACCGCCCTGAAGTGTGAACCTCCAGAGCTCTGCCAAGAGAACCCCCGAGAAGGGCGCGGTGAGTGCCATTGCGTGTTTGGTGCGGACGTTGGGAGTAGACCCTGACAGCCGCTTGTTTCCCTGTGTCCTTCAGTTTATACACACACACACACGTATCTCTATATGTGTGTGTGTGTGTGTGTGTTTTTTCTTACCCTGTATTTAAGCAAGCTTCTAAAATCATTTGGGGGGCACCTGGGTGGCTCAGTCGGTTAAGCGTCCGACTTTGGCTCAGGTCATGATCTTGCGGTTTGTGGGTTCGAGCCCCGCATCGGGCTCTGTGCTGACAGCTCAGAGCCTGGAGCCTGCTTCAGATTCGGTGTCTCCCCCTCTCTCTATCTCCTCCCCTGCTCTGTCTCTCTCTGTCTCTCAATAATAAATAAAAACGTTAAAAAACAAAACAAAACAAAATTTGGAATTGTAACATATTAGAATCCTGAGATCTTGTCCAATTCCCCTCCCAATAGTTGGGGAAACCAAAACTCAGGTTGTTTAATGACTTGCCCAGGGTCAACAGAGGCAGAGCAACATCTAGAATTCAGGTCACCTGACCTTCTGACCAGAGGTCTCTCTGCTACATACCTCTGCCCTACACGTCTAATTCTACACTTGTGCGTCTTTTCGATATTTACCTGGCAGCTTTCCACAAATTTACCTTTCTCCCCGTCATAACATTTTCTTCGGTATCCTCCCTGCCTCTAACCTTGAGTCATTTTAAATGCCGCTGTGGGCTTAAGCAGGGTCTCTCTGTTCTCCACCGGAGTGTTGTCTTCTGTGTGCAGGGTGCCCCCCCCATTTGCCATATCCAGGCTTCACTTCCAGGGACCCATCCCAACTGTCTATTGTCGAGCTCTGTGCAGGCGTCTGGCACAATGTTTGAGGTCTGCAGATGGGTCGATAACAGACAAAAGTACACGGAAAGTTCAAAGGAGAGACCTTAGAACTCCGCAGTGCAGTGATTTTTAATCTTCTCATGAGGGGTGCTACTAGTTTTTCCCCAGAAGTTGTTGAAAACTGGACTCTCTTCCTTGGAAAAGGTGGGTACTTGCAAAATTGTGCATACGCTTTTGGTGGTCTCATGGTTTACCCCAGACATGGTTTACCATGGTTTATCAAATTCACCACATCGGTGATCTGTGAATATTGATATTTTGACAGTAAGTGTAGAATGAATAAACGGTTTATTTAATAAATCACTAGAGAGAGATGAAATGTATATGACTCACATTACTTGTGGTGTTTACTCGTATCATGTAGCTTAAATAGGACTTGATACTCCCTACCTACTTGGCTGATGGTTCTATCATATTTCTTCAGCTGTGAAAAACCAGCATTACGTGAAGCCCCAGAAAAGTTTGTGTATGTGAGGAAGTTGAGAGGTAGTAGGGAGCGCCACAGTGGGCAGACATTCCTACTTACCTGTGAGATATGAACACACACCTGCTGAAAGCAATTTCATTTTGACTGGGGAGGAGAGAGGGGCAATGAACAGAGGTGGGTAGTTGTCAGAATGGTGGTGAGGATGATAATTGATAAAAAGGTAACAGTGGTCATCGGATGTAAGATTCTTTGATGTAACTGAATGCTTAAAAACTGCGTGAGATGGCTCTCGGACCAGACCCCAGCTGCATTCTGGGCAGGAGAGTGGCCTCTTGTGGTTTTCCGTGTCCCCACAGGGCGGCACCACTGCTGTGGTAAGTGTGATTCGGAGGAGAATGCTCTCTGGGGCTTCAGGAAGCTTTGTCATTTTCAAATACTTTTTTTTTTTTTTTTAATATATATCCTTTTAGCTCCTCCCGAATATTCTAGAGACTCTAGCGAAAGGCCTATCAGTTATAATCCCAGCACATTTCTCCAGGTCACCTGACACCACATGGACTTAGACCAGTTTCCCAGGCTGGCGGCATTTCCTCCTCGTGCTGGTATCTTCAAGGGACAGTAAGTTAACTAGCGTGACTGGAAGGCAGGGTTTGTTTGCGAAAGGGTGTGTGGGAGGAATGGGGAGGTCATGTGGAAACATTTGTGGCGTTAAAGTTTGGACTATCATTAAAAAGTTGGGAGCCACAGAAGCCTTTTCTTTTGTTTAATAAATATGATTTACAGCATTTGTAGCGTGTGTGTGTGCGTGCGCGCGTGTGTGCTTGTGTACGGTATTCTCATTTGTCCTGGAACACTAGAATTTAATGAAAACTCATGAGTACCATATTTTTCCCAGTCTGTCAATGCTCAGTCATGATAGAGTCCTAGTGTCAGACACACTGTTGAGTGTTCACTATGTTGATGGAAAAACAGAAGGGGCCTGCCGGAGTCCAGCTCCGGCGAGTCCAGGAGTCCCTAAAGGGTGGACGGCCGGCGAAAGGAATGAGAGAGCCACGAGATGGAGTCTGATCACCAAGCAGGCATCTCTGGCAATTCTGGCATCTCTGCTCTGCTGGTGTCAGTGTCTTTATTTAAAGGCAGTGAGTGACAATACATCAGAGACAAGGCATTTTTTAACAATTTGTCTTAGGTTGGCATATTTGTGAATTCCCCAGACCTAGAAGAAAACAGTCTTATCTTAGATTAGGCAGTAACCATTTTTATGACTCTTCCAAACTATAGATCACGCACTGTTTTTGAGGCAGAGTTAGGTAGGCTTATAGTAGAGAAAACAACAAGATGTTTAAGAAGAGAGCTGGGTTGTCATCGCAGCCCTCAGTAAACAGCGCATACATTGTTGCCTTAAGACCTGTGTTAACCGTCTAGAGACAGATTAGGAGTCATTCTATCCATAGTCTTTAACCATAATGGAGGAGGTATAACTCGCTTGGTAGAGACATAATCTTCTAATGCTCGTCTAAGTTCTTTTCCTGTGTGAGTGAGTGAGCCTATACCGTAAGGGCTCATGTGTATCTGTTCTTTGTACAAATGGCAGTTCCTGTAAAAGTATTTTTGTTACTGCCTTTTCATTGTAAGGAAGTGTGGGGATGGGAATCGCAAAAGGATTCTGGAATGTTAACCTCAGGAAGGTGTTCGATATTCGTTGTTGATCAGTGAGGGTAGGTGTAGCTATTTTTGTTTGGCTTCTGTTTGTGCCTTATCTATAAACAGTGCTGTTAACTTTTGGGCTAAGCTAACCTCCAGAGAAGGTCCTAAGTCTCTTTACAGCCTCTCCTGTCAGTCTGTGGAGCAAATACTGGGAGAAGCTTTACAGCCATGTGCTTTGGGGTTTTATGGTGGGGCTGAGGGGATGTTTAACACAATGCGATACCTGCAGAGAAATCTAGTTTGGTTCAAGGAGTCTTGGGGCCTAACGTCTACTAATCTTTAGCCAACTCATAACTGCTGTTCTGGATGATCAATTTGTGTCACCTATCCCCAAGAGGCAACTTTGAGGTTACTTCTGGCCAGGTCACTCTCATTCAGATATTACCCATCAAGGCATCACACTCCAGGTCCCCTTTTCCATGTGCCATAAACCCAAAGAGCATTATATCCCCTGAGGCCAACGAGAGCAGTTCAAGAATCCAGGCCTGAAAGGTTATTAATAGAAGGAGATAATATCGGGATGCCATTTTAGTCAGCAGGAGACTTTGCAACATCTGCCTTATACACACAGGGAGACGTCTCAACCTGTGAGCCCAAGATGGCTCCCAGCGGGGGCCTTGAGGTATCACCTGATAGGCTGCACCTGAAGCCTGCATTCTCCTGTCTTGAGCAGGGATGCAGAGCAGTAGATCAGTGTGGTGTTTGTAGTGAACTTTCCCACGTGTGAAAACATCCCTCTGCCTCTTTCTCAGCCTTACCCCTCAGGCTTTTCCACCTCAGGAAGATAATAAGGAGCAAACACAAAGTCTGATCTGATCTTTGCTATCTCAGATTTTCCATTGTCTTTGCTCTCCTTCCTCACTGCATTTTTATCTTTGCCGCTTTCCATTTTCCTTCCCTTTCTCCCCCTTCTCAACGTAGCCCTTTCTGTGTCAGCAGACCTGTTTCACATGGTGCTTTTTTAGTTGAAGGGCGTGGCATGGATGTGTTGTTAGGGGAAGGTGGGGGGGTGCATAAGGGACAAGCCTGTTTTTCCAGCAAGCTTTAGTTCCTCGCGATATGAAACAAAGCCAACAAAGAGATGCTATGGTGATCCATTGTGTCTGGAGCAAAAAAAAAAGAGATGCTACAGTCTCGGATAAATTTTGGGTTAGAATGATCATGTCTTCTTCATTTAGTAGTTTTGTGTACCTTGTATTAGGCCGATCTGAAAATATAATAATACATGACCTCAGGGAGGGTCTTGAGGTTTACAGAGGGCTCTGGTGTTCGTGGTCTCATCTGATCTCCATGAACCCTGGAAAGTGGACCGTGTTCTCCCCACTGCACAGGAAGGAACTGGAGGCTTAGCCAGACTGACTGGCCTAAGGTCACATAGCTGCAGCTGTGACATAGTTCTTTTTTTTTCCTTTATTCTAATTGCAGTGTAGTTAACATCCCGTCTGATATTAGTTTGAGGTATATAATACAGTGATGCAACAATTTTGTGTATTAGTGCTCACCATGGTGTTACTCTTTTTTTTTTTTTTTTTTTTTGAGAGACATAGAGGCACAGCATGAACAGGGGAAGGGCAGGGAGAGAGGGAGACACAGAAGCAGAAGCAGGCTCCAGGCTCTGAGCCGTCAGCACAGAGCCCGACCCGGGGCTCGAACTCAAGGACCGCGAGATCATGACCTGAGCTGAAATCGGCCACCCAACCGACTGAGCCACCCAGGCGCCCCCATAGTGTTACTCTTAATCCCGGTCACTGATTTCACCCATTCCCCCACCCACCTGCCCTCTGTTAAACATCTGTTTGTTCTATGTAGTTTCTTTTTTTCTTTAATGTTTTATTTTCAGAGCGAGCGAGAGAGAGAGAGAGCAAGTGAGACCTCAAGGGTGGGGAGGGGCAGAGGACAGAGAATCCCAAACAGGCTCCACGCTGTCAGCATGGAGCCCTGTGCAGGGCTCGATCCCACAAACCCTGAGATCATAACCTCAGCTGAAATCAAGAATCGGACACTTAACTGACTGAGCCACCCAGGTGCCCCTGTTGTATGTAGTTAAGAGTCTTTTTAGTTTTTTCTTTTTTTCCCTTTGTTTGTTTCTTAAGTTCCCCGACTGAAATCATATGGTATTTGTCTTTCTCTGTCTTATTTCGCTTGGCATAACTCTATCTAGCTACATCGATGTCGCTGCAAATGGCAAGATTTCATCCTTTTTATGACTGAGCAATATTCATGTGTGTGCGTGTGTGTGTGTGTACACACATATACATATGCTTACCACATCTTCTTTATCCATTCATCTATCAATAGACACTTGGACTGTTCCATAGTTTGGCTATTGTAGATAGTGCTGCTATAAACAGAGGGGCGCATATATCCTTTTGAATGAGTGTTTTCATATTCTTTGGGTAAATACTCAGTAGTGTGATTACTGGATCATAGGGTAGTTCTATTTTTAATTTTTTGAGGAACCGCCATACTGTTTTTCACTGTACAGTGCATTCCCCACCAACAGTGTGGGAAGATTCCTTTTTTGTCTACATTTTCACCAACACTAGTTGTTTCTTGTGTTTTTGAGTTTCACTATTCTCACAGGTATAAGGTGATATCTCATTGTAGTTCTGATTTGCATTTTGCTGATGATAAATGATGTTAAGCATCTTTTCATGTGTCTGTTAGCCATGTGTATATCTTCTTTGGAGAAATGTCTCTATTTTCTATCCATTTTTTAATTGGATTATTTGTTGGTTGGAGTTGTATAAGTTTTTATATTTTTGGATATTAATCCTTTATTGAACATGCCATTTACAAATGTCCTCTCCCATTCAGTAGGTTGTCTTTTAGTTTTGTTGATGATTTACTTTGCCGTGCAGAAGTTTTATCTCACTATAGTCCCAGTAGTTTATTTTTGCTTTTGTTTTCCTTGCCTCAAGAGACCTATGTAGAAAGATTTTGCTACAGCCAGTGTCAGAGAAATTTACCGCCTATGCTTTCATCTAGGATTTTATGATTTCAGGTCTCACATTTGGGTCCGTAATTTATTTGGGGTTTATGTTTGCGTATGGTGTAAGAAAGCGGTGCAGTTTCACTCTTTCACGGGGAGCCGTCTGGTTTCCCCAGCATCATTTTTTGAGGAGACTGTCTTTTTCCCAGTGCATATACTCCTGCTTCCTTTGTCAAAAATTAATCGACCATATAATCACGGGTTTATTTCTGGACTTTCTAGTCTACTCCATTCATCTATATGTCTGTTTTTGTGCCAATATCATATTGTTTTGATTACTACTGCTTTGGTTTTGTTTTTTTTTTTTAAGTTTATTTATTTTGAGAGCGAGGGAGCACAAGCGGGGAATGAGCAGAGAGAGAGGGAGAGAGAATCCTAAGCAGGCTGCACACTGTCAGCATGGAGCCTGACATAGGGCTCAGTCCCACCAACTGGGAGATCATGACCTAAGCCTAAATCAAGAGTCAAACACTCGACCTGCTGAACCACCCAGGCTCTCCAATTATTACTGCTTTGTAACATAACTTGAAATCTGGAATTGTGATACCTCCGGCTTTGTTTTCCTTTTTCAAGATTACTTTGGCTATTTGGGGATCTTTTGTGGTTCCATACAATTTTTTAGGATTATTTGTTCTAGTTCTGTAAAAAAAATGCTGTTGCTATTTTGATAGGGATTGCACTAAATCTGTAGATCGCTTTGGATAATATGGACATTTTAATTATATTTGTACTTCCAACCCATGAGTCTTTCGTTTGTGTCTTCTTGAGTTTTTTTCCTCAGTGCTTTACAGTTTTCAGAGTACAGGTCTTTTACCTCTTTGGTTAAGTTTATTCCTAGATATTTCGTTGTTTTGGTGGAATTGTAAATGGGAGTATTAATTTCTTTTTCTGCTGCTTCATTATCATTGTATAGAAATACAGTGGATTTGCGTAATTTGATTTTGTATTCTGTGACCTTACTGAATTTATCAATTCTAGTAGTTTCTTGGTGGAGTCTTTTGGGCTTTTTCTATATAATATCATGTCATCTAAAAACAGGGAAAGTTTTCCTGCTTCCTTACCAGTTTGGATGTCCTTTATTCCTTTTTCTTCTTTGATTGGTGTGGCTAGGACTTGCAGTACTGTGTTGAATGAAAGTTGTGAGAGTGGACATCCTCCTCTTGCTCCTCACCTTAGGAGAAAAGCTCTCAGTGTTTCCCCATTGAGACCGATGTTAGCTGTGGGTTTTTCATATATTGCCCTTATTATGTTGAGGTCATTTTCCTCTAAACCTTCATCGTTGAGTGTTCGTATCATGAATAGATGTTGTACTTTGTCAAATATTTTTTTCTTGTTTTCATTTCTATTGAAATGATCGTATGGGGGCACCCAGGTAACTCAGTTGGTTAAGCTTCCGACTCTGAGTTTCGGCTCAGACCATGATCTCATGGTTTTGTGAGTTCGAGCCCTGCATAGGGCTCTGTGTGCTATCAGTGTGGAGTTGCTTGGGATTCTCTCTCCCTCTTTCTCTGCCCCTCCCTGACTCATGCTCTGTCTCTCTCAAATAAATAAACTTAAAATGATCATATGGTTTTAATCCTTTCTTTTATTGATATGATAAATCACATCGATGGATTTACAAATATTGAATCAAATCATTGTTGCACCTAGGGAATAAATCCCAGTTTATTGTGGTGAATAGTGTTTTTAATGTATTGTCGGCTTTGGTTTGCTAATATTTTGTTGAGGATTTTTGCATCTATTCTTCAGCAATATTGGCCTGTAGTTCTCTTTTTGGGTAGCGTCTTTATCTGTTTTTTGTATCAGAGTGATGTTGGCCCATAGAATGAATTTGGAAGCCTTCCTTCCTCTTCTACATTTTGGAATCATGTGAGAAGAATAGGTGCTAACTCTTTAAATGTTTGGTAGAATTTGCCTGTGAAACCATCTGGTCCTGGACTTTTGTTTGTTGGGAGTTTCTTGATTACTGATTTAATCTCATTGCTGGTAATTAGTCTATTCAAATTTTGTTTCTTCCTGATTCTGTTTTGGTAGTTTCTTTGTTCCTATGAATTTATCCATTTCTTCTAGGTTGTCTAATTTGTTGGCATATAGTTTTTCATAATAATCTATTATGTTTGTGTTTTGGTGGTGTTGATTGTTATTTATACTCTTTCATTTGTGATTTTGAGTCTGTTTTTTTTTTTTAATGAATTTGACTAGAAGTTTATGAATTTTGTTATCTTTTCAAAGAACCAGCTCCTGGTTTCATTGATCTGTTTGGTTTTTTTTTTAATTTTTTTTAATGTTTTATTTATTTTTGAGAGACATAGAGACAGAGCGTGAGCAGGGGAAGGGCAGAGAGAGAGGGAGACACAGAATCCGAAGCAGGCTCCAGCCTCTGAGCCGCCAGCACAGAGCCCGACGCGGGGCTCAAACTCACAGATTGAGAGATTGTGACCTGAGCTGAAGTCAGCCGCCCAACCGACTGAGCCACCCAGGCGCCCCTGATCTGTTTTTTAATGTTTATTTATTTTTGAGAGAAGAGAGCCAGAGCATGGATGGGAGAGGGGCAGAGAGAGAGAGGGAGACACAATCTGAAGCAGGCTCCAGGCTCTGAATTGTCAACACAGAGCTAACACCGGGCTCAAATCCATGAACTGTGAGATCATGACCTGAGCTTAAGTCGGATGCTTAACTGACTGAGCCACCCAGGGTCCCTCACTGATCTGTTCTATTGTGTTTTTAGTTTGTATATCATTTACTTCTGCTCTAATCTATATTATTTACTTTCTTCTGGTGGTTTGGGGTTTTGTTTATTCTCTTTCTAGCTCCTTTAGATGTAAGGTTAGGTAGTTTCTTTGAGATTTTTATTGCTTCTTGAGGTAGACCTGTATTGCTATAAACCTCCTCCTTAGAATCACTTTTGCTGCATCCCCAAATTTTGGACTATTGTATTTTCATTTTTGTTTGTTTCCATGTACTTGTTGATTTCTTTTGTTTCCTGGTTGACCTATTCATTTTTTAGTAGCATGTTATATAACCTCCATGTATTTGTGGTCTTTCCAGATTTCTTTCTCATGGTTGATTTCTTGTTTCTCTTTTTTTCTTTTTAATTTTCTTTCTTTAAGTAGGCTTCACTCCCAGTGTGGAGCCCAGTGCAGGGCTCACACTCATGACTCTGAGATCAAGACCTGAGCTGAGATCAAGTGTTGGATGCTTAGCCGACTGAGCCACCCAGGTGCCATGATTTCTAGTTATATACTATTGTGTTGAGAAAAGATACATGGTATGACTTTGATCTTTTTGAATTTTTTGAGGTTTGTTTTGTGGCCTAATATGTGATCTATTCTGGAATAATGTTCTGTGTGCAATTGAAAAGAATGTCTGGGGCACCTGGGTGGCTCAGTCGGTTGAATGTCTGACTCTTGATTTTGGCTCAGGTCATGATCTCACCGTTTGTGAGTTCGAGCCCTGCATCGGGTTCTGTGCTGGCAGTGCGGAGCCTGCTTGGGATTCTATCTCCCTCTCTCCCTGCCCCTCCCTTGCTTGCTCTCTACCTTTCTCTCTCTAAAAATAATAATAATAATAATAATAAACATTTAAAAAAAGAAAAAAGAAAAGAATGTGTCTTCTGGTGTTTTAGAATGTAATGTTCTGAATATATCCGTTAAGTCCATCTGGTCCATCAAAGCCACTGTTTCCTTGATGATTTTTTGTTTGGATGATCAGTGCATTAATCCAAGTGGGGTATTAAAGGCTCCCACTATTAATACTGTCATTTATTTTCTTTATGTTATTAATTTTATGTATTTGGATGCTTCCATGTTGGGTGCATAAATACTTAAAATTTTTCTATCTTGTTGGATTTTGCCCTTTCTGACTACATAGTGCTCTTCTTTCTCTTGTTACGGGCTTTGTTTTAAAGTCTAGTTTGTCCAGTAGAAGTTTTTCTACTCTGGCTTTGACATCTATTTTCATGATAAAGTGTTCCTCCATCCCTTCAATTTCAATCTGCAGGTGCCTTTAGGTTTGAAACGAATCTCTCGTAGGCAGCATATAGATGGGTCTTGTTTTTTAATCTACTCTGCACCTATGTGATTGGATTTGTTTAGTCTGTTTACTTTCAACATAATTATTGACACACCATGTATTTATTGCCATTTTTTACTTTTTTGTGATTGTTTCTGTAGATTTTTTGGGTCCAATCTCCTCTTGCCCTCTTTCATGGCTTGTTGGCTTTCTTTCTTATATACTTAGATTTCTTTCTCTTCATTCTTTGCAAATCTGTGACTGGCTTTTGATTTGTGGTTACCATTAGGTTTGTATATAACCTCTTCTGCATATAGCAGTCTTATTATATTTAAAGTTGATGGTCACTTAGTTTTGAACTCACTCTTTACTCCTCTCTCTTTCCCATCCCCCAAGTTTTAGGTATATGGTGCATATTTTACAAATTTCTTGACTGATTTTTACAGATGTACTCTTTTTTTTTTTTTTACTTTTCATACTCTCACTTATGGTCTTTCCTTTCCACTCAAAGAATCCCCTTTAATATTTCTTCTAGGACTTTTAGGTCCTGGATTCCTTTAGTTTTTGTTTGTGAGAAACTCTCTCTTCTTCTCTTCTGAATGATAGCCTCACTGGATAGTTTTCTTGGCTGCAGATTTTTCCCTTTCAGCACTTTGAATATCATGCCAATCCCTCTGGTTTGCTAATTTCTGCTGAAAAAAAAAACAAAAACCTGCTGATAGCCTTACTGGGTTTCTCTTGTATTCAACGCTCTTCTCTTGCTGCTTTTAAGATTTTTTTCTTTGTCACTACATTTTGCCATTTTTACTTTTTGCCATTTTGATGAATTACTATGTGTCCTGGTGTTGAATTTTTGGGAGGATCTCTGTGCCTCCTGGATCTGGATATGTTTTCCCCAAATTAGAGAAGTTTTCAGCTTTTTTTTTTTTTTCTTTTTTGAGAGAGAAAGAGAATGAGTAGAGGAGGGGCAGAGGAATAGGGAGAGAGAGAATCCCAAGCAGGCTCCTTGCCCAGCACAGAGCCCAGTGCAGGGCTTGATCCCAAGACCATGAGCTCATGATCCAAGCCAAAATCAAGATTTGGACACTTAATCGACTGAGATACCCCTCAGTTATTATTTTTTAAATAAATTTTCTCCTCCCGTCTTTAAAAATGTTTACTTACTTATTTTAAGAGAGAGAGCATGAGCAGGGGAGAGGAAGGGGTAGAGACCGAGAATCCCAAGCAGGCTCCCTGCTGTCAGCACAGAGTCCGACACGGGGCCCAGTCCTACATACTGTGAGATCATGACCTGTGCTGCAATCAAGAGTTGGATGTTCCACTGACTGAGCCATCCAGGCAGCCCTCCCTCCTTTCTATCTCTTCCGAGATCCCTATAATACGAATGTTATGCGTGGTGGAATCACTGAGTTCTTTAAGGCTTCTTAATTCGCATAATTTGCTTCTCCTTTCCTCAGCTTGGTTACTTTCCATTATTCTGTCTTCCAGTTCATTAATTCATTCCTCTTTTTCAACTAGCCTGCTATTTATTCCTGCAAGTGTATTTTTTTCTCACAATATGCTTATTTTTAAAAAATTAATTTATTTTTTAATTTACATCCAAGTTAGCTTATAGTACAACAATGATTTCGGGAGTAGATTCCTTAATACCCCTTACTCATCTAGCCCAACCCCCCTCCCACAGCCCCTCCAGTAACCCTCTATTTGTTCTCCATATTTAAGAGTCTCTTACGTTTTGTCTCCCTCCCTGTTTTTATATTATGTTGCTTCCCTTCCCTTATGTTCATCTGTTTTGTATCTTAAATTTCACATGAGTGAGGTCATATGATACTTGTCTTTCTCTGACTAATTTTGCTTAGCACGATACCTTGTAGTTTCATTCACATAGTTACAAATGGCAAGATTTCATTCTTTTTGATTGCCGGTAATACTCCATTTGTGTGTGTGCGCGCGCGTGTGTGTGTGTGTCACATCTTTGTCCATTCATCTCTCAATGGACATTTGGGCTCTTAACATACTTTGACTATTGTCGATAGCGCTGCTATAACATTGGGGTGCAGGTACCCCTTTGAAACAGCACCCTGTATCCCTTAGATAAATACTTAGTAGTGCAATTGCTGCGCCACTGGGTAGTTCTATTTTTAATTTTTGAGGAACCTCCCTACTGTTTTCCAGAGTGGCTGCACCAGTTTGCATTCCCACCAGCGGTGCAAAAGTGTTCCTCTTTCTCCACATCCTCGCCAGCATCTGTTGGTGCCTGAGTTGTTAATGTCAGCCATTCTGACAGGTGTGAGATAGAATCTCATTGTGGTCTCACTGATGTCCTCCAATCTTTTTTTCTTTTTCTTTTTTTAATGTTTAATTGTTTTTGAGAGAGAGAGAGAGAGAGAGAGAGAGAGAGAGAGAGAATATGAGTGGGGGAGGGGCAGAGAGAGGGAGACACAGAATCCAAAGCAGACTCCAGGTTCTGAGCTGTCAGCACAGAGCCCGATGTGGGGCTCGAACTCAAGAACTGTGAGATCATGACCTGAGCTGAAGCTGAACGCTTAGCCAACTGAGCCACCCAGGCGCCCCTCCAATCTTTTTTTCAAGTTCAGTGAGTGTCTCTATGATTATTAAATTCTCTATCAGGTATATCACTTATATCCATTTCACTTAGGTCTCTTGCTGTGGTTTGGTCTTCTTCCTTCATTTTGGATATATTTCCCTTTCTCATTGTTTTCAATTCTCTGTGTGTTTCCGTGTGTTAAGAAAGTTAGCTACTTGTCTTGCTCATAAGGATAACAGCTTTAGGAAGAAGAGGGCCCACAGTGCCGTGCCCTGCAGTGTCCCCTCTTCCTAGGCCTGGCACTTCAGGGAGTATCTCCTATGTGTGTTACGTGTGTTCTGCTGTTGGATCTTGACCTGTTTTTCCCTGAGGCCCGCTGTCTACAGAGCTTCTATTTGCCTGTTGCGGGCAGTGTTTGGTCCCTAGCAGGAGCGGGACGTGTTTTAACGAGCTCTGTGGTGGTCTGCTAGTGAAAGGAGGCCCGCCCTGGCTGCTGCCGGAACCGAAGTCCTACAGAGAGTACGCTCAGCTGTGCCGGCGGGTTTGCGCAGCTCTTCCTGGGGAGGGGACCCTGGGTGCCGAGGCTGACATGAGCAGGAGTGGGAAAGGCAGCTCTGCCGAAGTGCCGGCTGGGGGCTTGGTGTAAGGACGTCAGGTAGGGAGTGTTGGAGCTGAGTTAGCTCCTCAGGTGGCTGCTGTTTATGCTGGGGGGTGAGGGGGGTACGCGATACCTGCCAGCTCCCTTTTTCCTGGAGGAGTCTCCCCATGATCCCTGTCTCTCCACGCCGTGTTCTGAGATGAGCAGACCACTCTCCTGTCGGCCCCTGGTGCTTTTCAAACTGCTGGTCCCACGCTGTGCCTGCACCGGCCGGCGGGCAGCTGTCTCTTCCAGGGCGGCGACTCCTCTTCCTGGTACCTTCGGGCTCGCCCAGAACTGAGCCTGCCAGTTTTTAAAATTCCAGGCTGTAAGTCCCACTGGTTGTAAGGACTTAAGAAATTCAGCCCCTCTCACTTTCAAAGGCAAATGTTCTGGGAATCTGCCCTCCCCTTTGTGGGCTCCCCGTGGTAAAAGCCTGTTTTTGCCCTTCTCCTCGCCGCCAGCTCCCTCCCACCATGGACGGCCATGGTCTGCTCTGTTTCTCTCCCAAACCAAATCTTTGCCTTCTGCCTGGTCTCTTCTCTATCTTTAGTTGTGGGGTTTGTTCTGTCCATCTTCAGATGATTTCCTGGGTTGTACACGCTGATGTGAATATTATCTAGTTGTACACGTGGGGCGAGGTGAGCATAAGGTCCTTCTCCTGTGCCATATTCCCACCTGACTCACTTGCTGCTTTTAAGATTCTCCTTATCATGACCTTTTGCCTTTTCAGTTACTAGGTGTCTTGACGTGGACCTCCTTCGGTTGAGTTTTTTGGGGGGAATCTCTTGCCTCCTGGATCTAGAGTTCTGTTTCCTTCCCTACATTTATGAAGTTTGCAGCTATTATTTCTTCAAATAAAATTTCTTCGCTCTTTTCTCTCCTCCTTCTGGGATCCCTATAATGAGAATGTTACGCTTGATGGCGTCACTGACTTTCCTAAGTCTATTCTCATTTTGTATCATTGTTTTCCTCACTCGTTTAGCTTGATTAATTTCCATTACTGATTCCTATAGTCTGCAATTATTCCATCTAGTATATTTTTCTTTTGTTAATGTGTATTTATTCATCCCGAGAGAGACCGACTGTAAGCAGAGGAGGGCTGGAGAGGGGACAGTGCTCCTAAAGCGGGCTCTGTGCTGGCAGCAGAAAGCCCCATGTGGGGCCCAAACTCCGGAGCCATAGGTCATGACCTGAGCTGAAGTCACACTGAACCACTCAGATGCCCCTCTAATGTATTTTCTTATCTTCACTTCTCTTTGGTCTCACTGTGATTTTTGTCCTCTTCTTTCTTTTGGGATCTATTCCTCTCCTTATTTTGTCTGTCTGTTCTGTGTCTCAGGAGGATCAGCTAGGACTCCTGCTCTCGAAAGCAGTGGCCTAAGAGGTCCCGTAGTGCCTGCATTGCAGCGACCCGTCTACCAGAACCTGGCACCTCAGAGGGTCTTCTGTGTGCTCGGTGTGCCCTGCTGTTGCTGGCGAGCCGCTTTTTCCCTTAGTCCAGTCTACAGCGGCTGTCTTCGCCTGTTGTGGCGGATTTGGTCCCTGTAGTGTTCGTGACGTAGGTTGGGAACTGCACCGAGCATGAATGGAGTCAGACCAGGTGTTTGCCGGAGACGCAGTAGCAGGAAACTGCTTGGCACGTCCCCTGTGTCGTCAGCCGAGACGTTTTCGTTGGTGGTGGTCCTGCAGTCCTGGGGCAGGAGTCACTTTGGGGTGGTGGTGGCCCATCTGGGCTGCTTGCATGCTGCCATGCTTGTGGCCCCAGTGGGGAGGGGGGGCTCTGGCCACGAGTGTAGTGGAGGAGTGGATCCCCAAGGTGCAAGGGGGTGGGGAATGCAGTTTTACTAAGGTTTTCTGCACAGCCCTCTGTGAACGGGGACCTGCCACTGCAGCCAGGACTGAGGCCAGCTGGATTGGAAGGGGTGGATCCGTCACATTTGCCAGTTAGGGAGAGGTGGTCGACAGTCCTCTGGGGGAGGGTACCCAAAGCACTGGGGCAGGCTGGAGGAGTCAGGTCCCCCACAGTGCAGGGGTGCAGGGTGAGGCGTAAGTTAGGTAGTGAATGTTACCGGTGCCTCAGTTCCCGCAGGTAGCCGGTAGCCGTGTGTTTACCCTGGAGCTGGGGAGGGAGACAGCACCTGCCGGCCCCTTTGCTCCTGGAGGAGCCTCCCGGGTCTGTCCCTGCAGCCATGCTCCAGCTTAACAGAGAACCCTGCCTCCTGTGTGCCCCAGGTGTCTTTCCAACTACTGCTTCTAGGCTGGGTCTCCGTGGGCCTCGTGGTGTCTCTTTAGGGGCAGGGACTTAGTTTTCACCTGCCTTCCGTTTTCTCCCACAGCAGAGTCAGGTGATTTTTCTTAAATGTTTAGCTTTGAAAGAGACAAGGGTGGGGGATGAGTGGGGCGGGGGCGGGGGCAGGGGCAGAGGGAGATGGAGACAGAAGATCAGAAACTGGCTCTGCACTGACACCAGGGCACCTGGCGCAGGACTCGAACCCACGAACCATGAGATCATGACCCAACCTGAGTTGGATGATTAACTGATTGAGCCACCAGGGGTCCCAAGCCTGGTGATTTTTAACGTTCCAGATTTTAGGTTCTGCTGGTTTTAAGAATCTTGAAATTCGGTCCCTCTGGTTTTCAAAGCTAAATGTTATGAGGATTTATCTTCCCACGTGGGTGCCCCTGTGATTGTTGGTCTACCCTCTCTGTGCCCGCAGGTGCTCCCCTCCTGCAGACAGTCCCATGGGTATTTAGTTCCCCACTGTATCTTTGCCCTTTCTACCTTATTCGATGTGGCGGCTTCTTTACATTTATTCGTGGAGTCTGTTCTGCCAGCCTTCGGGTTGGTTTCTTGGGTATTTACACTATTGTGAGTGTCATGTAAGTGTCTGAGAAATGAGGTGAGTGCCTTTTTCCCAGCAGCCTTAACCCAGTTCTTTTGACATCAAACCCAGTTTATATCTGGATTCTCTTTATCCTGTCTGTAAACCCACTGAGAGCAAACTCCTTAGCTTCTACCTCCCTCCTTTGCCCCAAGCCCACTGCTGTGCACGTATTTGAAGCTCAGTTCATACCTGATGCCGATGAGTGTTTTGGCTCTTGCTGAGTTTGTCTCTTCATTTCTTTAGCAGTCGCATGGGACTGGTTTGTGGCCTTAATTCTTTCTTGGCCTCTGTCCTGTTCTCTGCCTGTCAATTCTATGGCCTCATTGTCAGACGACATAGTCCCCAAACTCACATAGTTCTTAGCTGTCTTTACCAGAAAATTCCACTCTTCCTTCCCTCCCCTGCACCCAAACAGTGGTCAGACAGTTGAAAGAGAGAGCTCTGGCTCTTCCGAGGGCGTTTAGACATACCTCTTCTTACTGTCAGTATTCAGGTGTGACCCTTGAATATAGAACTTGACCACAGAATCTCATTAGGCAGCAACTCTGATTTTGTAGTATTGTGGTACCTCTTCTTAGCTCAAGTGATTTGCAAAACTGCCTCTTGCGTTATCCAATGAATACAGTTTTATATTATTTTGAACTTAGATGCCAAGGCAGCAGAACACTTAAGAGGAGACAGAGGTCAAGGGTTTCACATGTGGTACAATATACAGCATTTGAATGGTGTGATCCCTGCCTTCATTCTTTGTTGTCTCCAAGCAGGCAGATGCTTTGCTAAAGGGTGATGGTTTAGGCCTCAGCCCTCAGCTTCGGACTGATTTGGAATCCTTCACTTTCTCAACTGAGCAGGCTGGAATTGGGCCTGTCTCCGTGGTATGGTTGCCCCAGCAGCCAAGGCCTTAGGACTGTCCATCAGGGTCAAGACTAGACAGCACGATGGCCTAAAGGTGGTGTGAACTGAGGATCTAGGAGAGCCACTTGCAGCCCACAGCCTACTTTCATTACTGGCGTCCTTCAGGTGAGAGAAACATTCTGTCCCCAGGCTGCAGGACAGAAGGAAAACAGTCTAGAAAGACAAGTTAGAGGAAAGAGGAAGGATGCATGGACCAGCTCTGCCATCTGCCAATGGTGTGACCTGGGCAAGTTAATTAATGGGTCATTGATTAAGCAGTCACTCAACAAAGGTTTGACTTTATGTGCCTTTATTTATTTAAAAATTTTTATTTTAAGTAGGCTCCATGCCCAATGTAGAGTTCGAACTCATGACCCTGAGATTAAGAGTCACATATCAACTGAGCCAGCCAGGCGCCCCTGACTTTATATGCCTTTAAAATTTTTTCATTTATGTATTTTAATTTTACCTCCAGTATAGTTAACATGCAATGTTTGCAATGTTACATTAGTTTCATAGGTACAACAGAGCCATTCAACAGTTCTATATATTACTTAGTATTCATTATGATAAGTGTATTCTTAAATCCCCTTCACCTATTTCACCCATACCCCCCCCCCCACTTCCCCTCGGGTAACCATCAGTTTGTTTCTGTAGTTAAGAGTCTGCTTTTTGGCTTGTCTCCTTTTTGTTTTTTAAACTCACATATGAGTGAAATCACATGGTATTTTTCTTTCTCTGACTCATTTCACTTAGGATTACACTCTCGAGATCCATCCATGTTGTCACAAAGGACAAGATTTCATTGTCTTTCATGGCCAAGTGCATACAAATATATACACACACATCTTCCTTACCCATTCATCCTTTGATGGGCACTTTGACTGCTTCCATAACTTGGCTATTGTAAAGGATCTTATAAACACAGTGGTGCCTATAACCCTTTGAATTAGTGTTTTCGTATTCTTTGGGCATATACCCACTAGTGTGATTCCTGGATCAAGAGGTAGTTCTATTTTAATTTTTTGAGGAAACTCCATACTGTTTTCCAGAGGGTCTGTACCAGTTAATATTTCCACCAACAGTGCACAGGGCTTCGTTGTTTTCCCCCATATCCTCACCAACACTTGTTTCTTGAGTTTTTTATTTTAGCTATTTAGACAGGTGTGAGGTAATATCTCATTGTAGTAGTTTGGATTTGGATTTCCCAGGTGATTGGTGATGTTGAGCATTTTTCATATGTCTGTTAGCCGTCTGGATGTCTTCTTTGGACAAGTGTTAGTTTGTGTCTTCTGCCCATTTTTTAATTGGATTGTTTTGTTGGTGTTGAGTTGTGTAAGTTCTTTATATATTTTGGATACGAACCCTTTACTAGATATGTCATTTGCAAACATCTTCTCCCATTCATTGGTTGGTCTCTCAGTTTTGTCTCTTAGATTGTATCCTTTGCTGCGCAGAAGACTTATCTCTGTGAAGTCCCAGCAGTTTATTTTTCCTTTTGTTTCCCCTGCCTCGGGAGGGAACTGTTGGCATGAACAGTGTTCATAGCATAGAAAAAATGTTGCAATGGACAGTGTCAGAGAAATTATTGCCAGTGTCTCTTCTACAATTTTTATGGTATCAGGCTTAACATTAAGGTTTTTAATTCATTTGGGGTTTATTTTTGTGTATGGTATAAGGAAGTGTTGCAGTTTCGTTGTTTCCCATGTGGCTGCCCAGTTTTTCTAACACCATTTGTGAAGGTGTTTTTCCCATCTCCGGTTCTTCCTACTTCGTCAAAGATTAACTGACCACATAATCGTGCGTTTGTTTCTGGATCTCTAGTCTATTTTAGTGATTTATGTGTCTTTTTTTGTGCCAGTATCATACTGTTTTAATTACTACAGTTACGTAGTATATCTTAAAATCTGGGATTGTGACATCTCCAGTTTTGTTTTGGCTATTTGAGGACTTTTGTGATTCCCCACAAATTTTAGGATTGTGTGTTTTGTGACAAATGGTGTTGATACTTTGATAGGGATTGCAGTAAATCTGTAGATTTCTCTGCATAGTAAGGATAGTTTAACAATAATTGTTCTCCCACTACATGAGGACAGACATCTTTCTGTTTGTGTTGTCAATTTCTTTTACCAGTTACAGTTTTCAGAGTACAGGGCTTTCACATTGTTGGTTAAGTTTGTTCCTAAGGATTTCATTATTTTTGGTGAGATTATAAGTGGGACTGTTTTCTTAAATTCTCTCTCTGCTACTTTGTTATAAGTGTTTAAGAAATGCAGTGGATTTCTGTATATTGATTTTGTATCCTTTAACGGTACTGAATTCATTTATCAGTTCTCCTAGTTTTCTAGCAGTGTCTTTTGGGTTTTCTATATATAGCGTCATGTCATCTGCATATAGTTTTGATTCTTTCTTACCAATTTGAATGCCTTTCTTCTTCTTCTGATTGCTGTAGCTAGGACTTCCAGTGCTATGTTGAATAAAAGGGGTGAAAGTAGAAATTCTTGTTCCTGACCTTTAGGGAAAAAGCTGTCAGGTTTTCACCATTGTGATGTTAGCTGTGGGCTTTTCATACATGGTCTCTTATGTTGAGGTATGTTCCCTCTAAACCTTCTTTGTTGAGCATTTGTATCATGAATCGGTGTTTTACTTGTCAAATTTTTTTTCTGCATTAATTGAAATGATACTTCTCTTGTTGATATGAGATCTCATGTTGATTGATTTGCAAGTATCAAACCACCTTTGCATCCAAGGAATAAATCCCACTTGATCACAGTGCATTATTTTAACGTATTCTTGGATTCGGTTGAGGATATTTGCATCTGTGTTCATTAGAGATATTGGCTTGTAGTTTTCTTTTCTGGTAGTGTCTATCTGGTTTTGGTATCAGGGTAATGGTAGCCTCATAGAATGAATTTAGAAGCTTTCCTTCCTTTTCTATTTTTTGGAATTAAGGTGTTATCTCTTCTGTAAATGTTTGGAAGAATTCATCTGTGAAGCCGTCTGGTCCTGAACTTTTGTTTGTTGGGATATTTTTGATTACTGATTAAATTTCATTGCTGGTAATCTGTTCAGATTTTCTCCCTTCCTTCCTGTTTACACCTCATGTGGGACTTGAACTCACAACTCTGAGCTCAACAGTCGCATGCTCCTCCAGCTGACCCAACCAAGCACCCATCTGTCCAAATTTTCCATTTCTTCCTGATTCAGTTTTGGGAGGTTGTGTGTTTCTAGGAAGTTATACATTTCTTCTACACTGTCAAATTTGTTGGTATTGAATTTTCATAATTCTTTTAGAATCCTATGGTTCTTTTTCCTATTTCATTTCTGATTTTGAGCCCTCACTCCTGTCAGTCTTGTTAAAGGTTTATGAATTGTATTGGCTTTATCAAAGAGCAAGCTCCTAGTTTCACCGATCTATTTATTGTTTTTCAGTTTCTACATTGTTTACTTCTGCTATTATTTCCTTCTTTATGGTACGTTGTTTACTTCTGCTATTATTTCCTTCTTTATGGTTTTGGGTTTTACTACTTCTTTTCCTAGCTCCTTTAGATGCAAGGTTAAGTTCATTTGAGGTTTTGTTTTTGTTTTGCTTCTTGATTTAGAGCTGTATTGCTGTAAGTTTTCTCTTAAAAACCACTTATGGTGCACTGCAAAGATTTTGCATTGTTGTGTTTTCATTTTCAATTTCCTCTATGTATTTTTAAATTTCTTCTTTGATTTCTTGGTCGACCTATTTTTTAGTTGCACGTTAATCTCCTTGTATTTGTGTTCTTTCCATGTTTTTTCTTGTGGTTCATTTCTAGTTTCTTGGCACTAGGATGCACAGTATGACTTAAGTCTTTTTTAATTTGAGACTCGTCTCATGTGTAGAATATATCTGTAGAATATGCCACGGACACTTGGAAAGAATGTGTATTCTGCTGCTGTAGGATGGAATGTTAGGAATATATCCGTTAAGTCCATCTGGTCCAGTATGTCTTTCAAAGTTACTGTTTCCTTGCTGATTATCTGTTTGGATGACCTGTCCATTGATGTAAGTGGGTGTAAAAGTCCCCTATCATGTAACTGTTTAGTTTCTATATGTTTGTTATAAACTATTTTTATGTATTTGGGCGCTTCCATGTTGGGTGCATAAATCTTTACAATTGATCTATCTTCTTGTTAGGATTTTTCCACTATTATGGAATAATCCTTGTATCTTGTTATAGTCTATTTTGTCTATATAAGTGTTGCTACCCACTTTTATTTTTATTTGCTTTTACATCTTTTCACTTTCGGTTTCCAGGTGACTTTAAGTCTGAAGTTAGTCTCTTGTAGGTAGCATGTAGTTGGGTCTTGTTTTTTTATCCATTCCATCATTCCATGTTCTGATTGGAGCATTTATTTCTTTTATAGTCAAACTTTATTGATGGGTATGTACTTAGAGCTTTTTTTTTTTTTTTTAAGCTCATTTCTGTTTGTCTTGCTCTCTTCTCAGTTTGAGTTCTTTAGTGAGTTACTTGGATTCCTTTCTCTTTGCTTTTTACATATCACTGGTTTTTGATTTGTGTGTTTTCCCCCCCACAAGGGATCTTTTACTCCAGCCTTTTTATTTATTTAATTACTTTTTTTGAGAGAGAGCAGAGAATCCTTTTGTTGTTGTTTATTTTTGAGAGAGAGACAGAGTGCAAGTGGGGGAGGAACAGAGAGAGGGAGACACAGAATCTGAAACACGCTGAACTGTCAGCACAGAGCCTGATGTGGGGCTCAAACTTACCAACAGCGAGATCATGACCTGAGCCACAGTTAGATGCTTAACTGAGACACCCAGGCCCTCCCACCCCCGACTTTTTTTTTTTTTTTTTTTTTTTTAGGAAAGAGATCGTGCAAGTGGGGGAAGGGCAGAGGGACACACAGAATCTGGAGAGAATCTTATGCAGGCTCCACACCCAGCACAGAACCCTACTGTGGGGTTCTATCTCACAATCATGAAATCATGACCTGAGTTGAAATCAAGAGTAGGATGCTTAACCAACTGAGCCACTCAGGTAACCCATTATTAGGTTTTTTTAATTTATTTTTTAAATTTTTTTTGACGTTTATTTATTTTTGAGACATAGAGACAGAGCGTGAGCAGAAGGAGGGCAGAGAGAGAGAGAGGGAGACACAGAATCCGAAGCAGGCTCCAAGCTCTGAGCTGTCAGCACAGAGCCCGACGCAGGGCTCGAACTCACAGACCACGAGATCATAACCTGAGCCGAAGTCGGCTGCTTAACCGACTGAGCCACCCAGGCGCCCCCCATTATTAGGTTTTAATAGAACACCTACATGTAGCAGATAATATTGAGGGTTGCTTATGTTTGAACCCGTTCTTTACTCTTCTCCCCCTCTATGTTTTTGGTATGTTTCATGCTTTACATCCTTTTATTTTGTGAATTCCTTGAATGACTTTTATAGATTTAATTTTACTGCTTTTGTCCTTTCTACTTTTCTTACTCCTATCTAGGTCTTTCCATTCAGATTGTCTCCTTTAATATTTCTTGTAGTGGTGATGACTTCCTTTAACTTTCTGTATATTTCAGAAACTCTACCTCTCCTTCTATTCTGAATGGTAGCATTTCTGGATAGAATATTCTGGGTTGTAGGTTTTTTTCTTTGAGCATTCATTTTGAATACATCATGCCTACAAAGTTTCTGTTGAAAAATCAGCTGATGGCATTATAGAGTAGGGCTTCCTTATTATCTGTTTTCCTTACTGTTGCTGTTTTTAATTTCTTCCATTTTAATTACTCTGTGTCTTGTGGACCTCTTTGGGTTGATTTTATTGGTCTCTGTGCTCCTGGATCTAGATTCCTGTTTCCTTCCCCAGATTGGGAAGATTTTCAGCTATTACTTACTTAAATAAATTTTCTGCCTTCTTTCCGTTCTCCTCTCCTTCTGGGATCTCAATAATGTCAGTGTTAGGATGTTTGATCTCTTTTCATTATTTATTAATCTCTGTACTTTATGTTCAGCTTACTTTCCATTATCGTTCAGGTTGCTGTTCCAGTTTTCTGCTTCTTCTAGTGTACTGTTTATTCCCTCTACTGTATTTTTATTCAGGTTTCCATCTCTGATTTTGTTTGTTTCTGATATCTTTGTTAAGGGTCTCACATAGATCCTCCACTCTTCTCAAGTCCAGTGATTATTTTTATGATTATTTAATTTCCTGTCCAACGTATAACTTACCTCTTTGATTTAGCTGTGATTTTGTCTTATTCTTTCATTTGGGACACATTCCTGTCTCATCTTATCTACCTCTGTGACTATTTCTTTGTGTTAAGAAAGTCAGCTGCATCTCCTTCTTTTGAAAGTATTGGCCTCGTGAAGGGGTTCGTCAGAATATGGTGTATCAGGGCAGTGTCTGTGCTGGGTGTCCTTGAGCTGTGGGGGAGCTGCGTTTGCCCTCAGTCCTGTTGTTTGCAGTGGCTCCCTTCGTCTGTTGTGGCCCAGTCCCGGTCCCTGTGTTGTCAGTGGATATCTGGGGCTGCCTTGAACTTGACTTGAAACCGACCAGGCATTTGTCAGAGCTGCAGCAGCACCGGACTGCAGGGTGCTTTCCCTGTGTGGTTCCC
This sequence comes from Paradoxurus hermaphroditus, assembly GCA_004024585.1. Lineage (NCBI taxonomy): Eukaryota > Metazoa > Chordata > Mammalia > Carnivora > Viverridae > Paradoxurus > Paradoxurus hermaphroditus. Next base: position 9,110 of record PITB01009270.1, on the reverse strand, counting down.
TGGAAGCTTTCGTTGGTGGGTGGAGCCACAGTCACACCAGATGTCTGCCCCAGTCTACTGGTGGGCCCACGCCAGAGTAGAGTGTTGTTACCTTCCCCTCTCCTTGGGGCAGGAGTCACTCTGGAGTGGTATTGGCTCCTGTTCGGGCCGTCTGCACAGGGCCAGGTCTGTGGCAGTGCTCTGGCTAATGGCAGATTGGAGGGGGCAGGACTGCAGGAGAGCACAAGGGGCACAGTGGTGGTGTTAGCGACTTCTGGGTAGGTTAGCTAATGGGGCTCCTTTAGAAAACCCCTGCCAGCAGGCTGGAGAGGGGAGTCCCCTGAGGATGTGGGTGTGATACGTGGTACCAGCAAGGTGGTGTAGGTGCTCGGCCGGAGGGGGTTGTGGCCGCTGGCATGGAGGGGGTACGGTCATGGAAGGTGGGGGTTAGGCTTGCTGTTACCGTACTGAGTGGGGTGGGGCACGGGAGAGGGAAATGGAGGCTCCCAGCCCTCTTTTCCGGGAGAAGTCTCCCTGGGGCCCCCCATCCCTGCCCCTTGAGCCCACACTGACCATGATAAGCACATTGCCCTCTCAGGCACTGCAGGCAGTTTTCAGACTGCGGCTTCTGCGCCGTGTCCAGGGCTGCTGTGTGGTGCTGCTCTTCACGTGTGAGGACTGGCTCCTCTCGCCCTCCCTTCTCTCCCAGAGCCAGCCGGCTGATTTTTAAAGTTCCACCTGTTAAGCACTGCTGACTGTGTCAACTTGGGAAATTCGGCCCCTCTGATTTTCAAAACCACGTTAATGGGGATTCATCTCCCCCTGGGGGCTCCCTGATGTGGAGGTCTGTTCCTCTCCCCTCTCTGTGCCCATCACGTCCCTCCTTCCCACAGACCGTCCTGGGGGCTCAGTCTGCTTCCTGACTGCATCTCCACCCTTCCTGCCCTCTTTGCTGTGGCCTCTTCTCTACATTTAGCTATGGATACGTGAAAGTGTGTCACTGTAAAGCACTTGAGTTCATAAACACTCAGTTGTGTGGGCGGGAGACCCTGAAGTTTTAGAATTGTAGGAGGAGCCCTGGCAGAGCGGAGGCCGCTGTGGTGGATGTTTAATGCACACGAGAAGGGGTGCAGGCCAGGCCCCCGTCAAGGCTGTTCTGTCTCACGTGGGACTCCTGTCTCTTCCCCCAGGGGCTGCTCCCCAGGGTCGAGCTAGAGGCAAGGACTCAGCCAGGTCCCACGTGAGCGGGAGCCCAGCTCACGAGAACATGGTAGGAGCCCTCTTTCTTCATGATTCACAGTCTGCGGCGGTACCAGCCGTCTGCCTCCCCCCCCCCCCCCCCCCCCCCCCCCCCCCCCCCCCCCCCCCCCCCCCCCCCCCCAGAACCAGAGCAGACCACGCGAGCCTCGTGCAGGGAGCTCGTGTCTATGACCGGGTGTTGCCTTGTTCTGTACCGTGTGTAGGAGCAACATCCACATCTGAAGCATGAGAGGGAGAAGGGGCAGTGAGACCACTGGTTTCAGACGCTGCCTCCGCTCGTTTGAGGCTCAGGGCCTGATGTTTATCTTTTTCTCTCTCCTTTCTCTCTGCAGCCCAAGCCGGGGTTCCTCCTCACACTCCTTTATATTCTTGCTGTTTCTGCACAGACCTAACAGTTACAATTCTGTCCCAGGCAAAATTTCACATTACCGCCAATGGCACTTTTTGTTTTTCTTTAGTCTCTCAGTGGTTCAATTATTTTCCCAGTCATTTAGTTAAAATTTAAGTCTTCGGTTGCTAGGACTTGAGATCAGTTTTCTCAAAACGTGCTCGTGGAGTCCTCTCCTCACTCGGTCCTTTTCTGTGGCTTCTAATTGTTTCTTAATCCTGTCCAACCCAGAACTTTCTATTCTAAATATTTTATTTTTATGAAAAGAATTGTATAGAAAGTAAAACTTACATGTTTTTTAAATCAATATAACTGATGGTTTGGGTTGAACTGTGTTCCCCCTGAAAGATCTACTGCATCCCTAACTGTAGGTACCTATGAATGTGGTCTGATTTTGGAAGACTCTCTGTGGATATAAGCAAGTGAAGATGAGGTGGTACTGGATCCGGGTGGGCCCCAGGTCTGGTGACTGGTGTCCCTATGGTCTGAAGGCGAGGTTGGAACTAGGGATCTACCAGCCAGAGAACACTCTGCTGCCCACCACAGCCCAGGAGAGAGGCAAGAATGGTCCTCGTCTCCGCCTTCAGAGAGAGCGTGGTCCTGCCACGCGGTCCGTACCACTGGTCTGTGGTGTGGAATGCCACACCCTTCACAGCCGGACCCCCATCCTTACCACAGTCAAGACCCCACGAGGCTGTCCCTTGCCTTTTTCCCCAGAGTGGCCACCTCCGAGTTTGGCTCAGAGGAGCTTCTGTGGGAACTCAGCTCCGAAGGTTACAAACCGCAGTCCAATAAGTAAGGACAGCCTCTGGCTGCTCCCCTTGCCCCTGGTTAAAGCCGACCTGGCCCTGGTGAGCCCACGTTCCCTCCAGACCATCACCTTCCCTTCTGCCCTCAGCCTGCAGACTTCTCTCCGTCTTCACCGTGTGCGTCCCCATCCCAGTCACTCAGCTTGATGATTCTGATTATCTTCTCGGATGATCCCTCACAACGCCCGCTTTGCTTCCCATTTGCTTCCCGATAAAGAGTTCCACATAATGGTCATCTTCAGACAGCTCTTTGTGTCTGCAAGTCCCACAGACTCCTCTGCCTGATCCCTTCTTCTTTACAGCAGAGAAGTTCTCCTCACGGTGAGACTACTACTGTCCACGCATAATTTTCTCTAAACACGCTTTGCCTTGTTCGACCCTCTCTCCGGCTAACTGATGCTTCTTATTCTCTTCCCATACGGCGCCACACTTTGTAGGGCTGGCTGTGACGCCACTCCTGGGGCACCTGGTGATTAATTTGAAAATTCTATTCCCTCCTCTGGATACTGAATTGAGGAAAAGAACCATGCAGATGACATTTAAATCCTTATTTCAGCTGAAGAAGTTCTGACTAAAGATGGATTGTTTAATGCAAAACAAGAAACTTCTGAAGCAATGGAGCAAGATGCTGAGGCCTCAGGAGCAGCCAACAGGTGAGTGTCCGTGTTTAAGCGGCACCAATCCTGCAGCTGTAAGAACAAATTGGAATGACCAGAGAACCCAGTGGGTCAAAGCTGCTTCCCTGGAGTCATACCGGAAGGGAACTACACTCACTTCAGAAATTGTAGGAGGTCCTGGGCCGAGAAGGAGGCCTGTCAGTGTCTTCATTCTACAAAACCTTCGGTTGGTGCACAGTTGCCCCTAAGAATCCTACCTAGACTCTGTTTACCTTCCCTGGGCTCCCTTCGGTCTTTGTGGAGCTACAGAGAAGAAAAGCCAGAAAAGAAAGAGAATTCAGACAAGAGTGAGGGCTATCATGGCAGCGAAGAAAGGAAGAGCCTTAGGAGAGTCCTGAACGAGAACTACCAGGAAAGTAGCTGATGAAGCAGAAGTTAAAGATCATAGTAGGTTAATTAGCCTGGGTGGTGGAAGGAAGGACTATGTGGGACAGATACTCCTAAAACAGAGAAGGAGGGACCTGATCAAAGGCAGAGGCTTGGGTTTGGGAAAGGCTGCTGACTCCTCGGAGACGAGAGAGGAGAAAGCAAACAGCATGGGGTAATTAGCTTGGAGCCTGGCGTGGCGGGACACTTGCTCATCTCAGGGAAATGAGGCTAAATCTTAGTGAAAATGGAAATGTCTTAAAGCTTAAGAGACACTTCTCTTAATTTTTCATAAAGCTTTTAAGGTCCGAGCCAGGCTCCACTAGAAACACTTTGTGACATAATTCTAACTGCAAAATAGGCATGTGTTGTCCTGCCAAACATTTCACCTCCGTGAACAGAAACCCGACCCAGTGTCGGCCCCCGCCCAGCCACATACGCGCTTTCTTTACCTCTTTTCCCACTACTCACTCCCCTTTCCTTCTTCTACCATTTAGGGCCATAATGTGTACCCATTATCAGTATTTGTATAAAATACGCACTTTTATTTATGAATGTTTCACCAACTACTTAAATAGTATTGTTTTTTTTTTTTAATTTTGTCAGAGACAGAACACAAGCGGGGGAGGGGCAGAGAGAGAGGGAGACACAGAATCCAAAGCAGGCTCCAGGCCCTGAGCTGTCAGCACAGAGCCCGACACGGGGCTCAAACTCACAGACCTTGAGATCATGACCTGAGCCGAAGTCGGTGCTTAACCAACTGAGCCACCCAGGCGCCCCAGTACTGTGAATATTCTATCAGCATAACATTTTAGGACCTATCTGCATTCATCTCCTTTACCTACAGCTGTCACATACTGCCTGACGTACAGCCATGGCCTGTCCGCTTCCCCAGTGACGGTCACCCAGCTAGCTGCCTCCAGGTCCCCATCAGCAGGGACACTGCTGCAGGAACAGCCTCTTCGTGCCCCTTGTGCGAGAACTTCTTTGGGACAAACACCTAGGAACAGAATGCTGAGTCGTAGCGTGTTTTTAGTCAAGTTGGCGCAGTACTGTTACTTGACTGCTGAAAGGAAGACGCCACCTGTACTCGGCTCAGTAGGAGGTTCACACTCTCCAGCCTTTGTCATTACTCGGTGCTCATAGTCAAGGATCCAGGCTCTTGTTCTGCCGTTCTTAGTGTGCCGGTTTCCTGACCCCTGACCCTGACGGTCCCTGCAGCTCCAAGAACAGAAAGGAGGCAGAAGGGCATCTCTACCCGGGGTTGTTCCTGGCACCAAGAGAGCAGAGCTCCCCCCTCCCCGTTTCTCACTGGCAGAAACAGACTTCTACAACCATGTCTGGCTGTAAGAGAGGGTGAGGAGTGGATCACGATGCTGGGCTTAGACCAGCTCATGCCTTTGCCTGGACACATGCTGCCCCAGAACTGGGTTTCTGACTGGCTACAGGCAAGAGGACAAGGGCGTTGGCAGGCGAGTCTGCCACTGTCCTGGAGCAGATGATTAGGAAAGCTTTCTCCGCATGTCGTGGATCAAGAACTGGGTTTGGAGACTCCGCGATGAACTGATAGGTCAAGAGAGAGTTTGGTTGAAAAGGCAGGCACATTCAGGCACTTCTTTAGAAGTTTCCAACTTAGATCTTATTTTTCCTTTCTTCCACTCATTCAGGACGCATTCTGTCACTTGTATTCAGAGTCCTGTGTGACAGAGACCCTACCTGCAGTGGGTCACATGAGGGATTGCAGCGCAGACAACCACAGTGCAGCAGGCCCAAGTGCCTGTGCTGTGAGTGTGGAGAGGTGCCCGGCCGAGACGTGGGGTGCTGGAGGAGGCATCCCAGAGCACTGACCTCTGAAACAAGACTCAGGCAAGAATTTGCTAGATGCAGAGGAGATGGAGACACAAACGCCCCTGTGCCCAGACAGGACCAGGAGGAGTTACAGGAGCCAGGGAAGGCAAGGCAGACCGTCTCAATGAGCACGTTTCTGCCCGAGAAATCACAGGCTGTGTGTGTGATACCGAGATGTGGACTGAAGTTTTGGGAAGAACGATGAGGATGTGGAGTGTGGGGAACAGGGGAGAAAGGGACACAAGGAAAGGAGTGTCCGTGTCCCTAGTCTTGTGGTTCCTGCGGCCCTGCTCACTCTGGGGTGTGGGTCACATGAGAAGAATCAGCAAGAGGCTCCACCGGTGACGGTGACATTTTGCTGGTCTGAGGCTACAGGAGGACACTGCCGCAGAGGGTTGATGCTCCTGGCCAGAGAGGGGCTGTAGTGATGGGTCGTGAGGTTCACAAGGAGGGAGGGAAGGGAGGAGTTAGTGAGAGGAGAGGGCAGAGATGTGGCATGACAACAGGGCCGAGGAGGGTCCCTGCAGTTCGGGAACCCTAAGACGGGTGGGGTGTTGAACGGGCCAGACAAGCACACCGGAGACACCGTGGATGATAAAGGCTTTAGGAAAAGGAGTCAATACATGTAGTATAAATTATATTCCCTTTGCTGCTTCTTTCCCCCTTATATCTTTTAGAACTAGACTGCTTACCCGTAGGACATTAGACTTTTTATGTTGGTAACTTTAGCTTGCTTCCTTGTAAACCCCATAAAAAAAGTCAGTTCAAAGACGGGAAGTTAAGTTTCTCCCCAGAGCAGAGTGGCGACTAGATGAATGTAGAGCTAGGAGAAGCCAAATCCTTCCATGTCCAGAAATCCTGTGAGAGGTGTGAAGGAGCCCAGTAAATAACCTTCTTCCTTGTCCAGGTTTAGGACCAACTGATAGAACTACAGGAGTAAAAGGATTCTGGAAAACATCAGCGTCATTACTGATGGAAGCTCAACTGCACAAGGAAGCCCTGAAGCAGAGGGGCACGGCACACCTCCCCCTGCAGGGGCCTGGATGATTCAACCTGGGGCAAAAAGGAACATGGCATGTCTGCCACTTGCTCCTGAAGACAAGGGAGGCGCTGCACCAAGATGCCCAGTTTCTCCTTCCAGACTCAACAGAGGCCAGCAGTGTTAGGTCTTGGGAGTGAGAAGGGAGTAGTCTCCACGTAAGAATACTTAGGCGTCCTCAGATTCATCATGTCATGGGGAGTAAGACTAATGGTTATTTGTTCATTTCCAGCGATTGTGCGCCCCAGCCACCTTGTGCTGCAGTCCGTACTGACAGGACAGTTGTACATATGAACACCCTGAAGGACCGTCACCCAGGCGACTTGTGGGCTCGAACGCACATCTCCTCCTTAGAATATGCTGCAGGAGACATTACCCGAAAAGGGAGAAAAAAGGACAAAGCTCGAGTGAGTGAACTGCTCCAAGGCCTTGCATTTTCTGGTGACTCAGATGTTGAAGAGGAGAACAAGCTAGAGGCCCACCCTGCTCCGAAAAGGCTAAAGGTATCAAATGTCCCAGAGAAGACTTGGATCAAGAGAGACCTTAAACCCAACTTTCCAAGCTGGTCAGCACTGGATTCTGGACTTTTGAATCTCAAGAGTGAAAAGTTGAACCCAGTAGAACTCTTTGAATTATTTTTTGATGATGAAACATTCAACTTGATTGTCAATGAAACCAATAATTATGCATCTCAGAAAAATGTCAACTTGGAAGTCACGGTTCAGGAAATAAGGTGTCTGTTTGGTATCTTGCTTCTGAGTGGATTTGTGAGGCGACCCAGAAGGGGAATGTATTGGGAAATCTCTGATGCCGATCAGAACCTGGTTAGGGATGCAATTAGAAGGGACAGGTTTGAATTGATTTTCTCATACCTACACTTTGCAGATAACAGCCACCTAGATCAAAAAGATAAGTTTACAAAATTGAGGCCTCTCATAAAGCAAATGAATAGAAATTTTCTCTTATATGCTCCCCTTGAAGAATACTATTATTTTGATAAGACAATGTGTGAATGCTTTGATAGTGACCAATTCCTGAATGGGAAACCTATTAGAATTGGCTATAAAATTTGGTGTGGCACAACCACACAGGGTTATCTGGTTTGGTTTGAGCCCCATCAAGAAGAATCACCTGTGATGGTGGATCAGGATCTTGATCTTGGTTTAGGTGGAAATCTAGTGATGCATTTTGCTGACGTTCTTTTAGAGAGAGGCCAATATCCCTATCACCTGTGTTTTGACAGCTTCTTTACAAGTGTCAAATTGGTGTCAGCCTTGAAGAAGAAAGGAGTGAGGGCAACAGGGACAATTCGTGAGAATAGGACTGAAAAATGTCCCCTTATGAATGCAAAACATATGAAAAAAATGAAGAAAGGGTATTTCGATTTCCAAGTTGAAGACAATGAGGAAATAATTCTGTGTCGTTGGCATGGTGATGGCATCATCAGTCTGTGCTCCAATGCTGTAGGCATAGAACCGGCCAGTGAGCTAAGTTCTGCCGATGAGGAGGAGATCCATCAGGTAGCTCAACCATCTATACTGAAATTGTATGATGAATGCAAGGAAGGTGTAGCTAAAATGAATGAGATCATTTCCAAATACAGGGTGAGAATAAAAAGCAAAAAATGGTACTCAATTTTGGTGAGCTACATAATTGATATAGCCATGAATAATGCATGGCAGCTACACAGAACCTGTAACCCAGATACCTCTCTAGACCTCTTGGATTTTCGTAGATACGTTGCACATTTCTACTTGGAGAACAATGCTAATCTATCAGATTAAGGCAGATGAACACAATGCTAATATTAACAAGACAAAAAGCCACAGGTATCTTATCAGATTGTACCCTTCCAAAGCAACCCTGATGTATGTAATGAAATTATTAACATTTTAAAAAGTCAGACATCTGTGATCTATGTAAAGTTTCAAAGATAAAATTTTTTTAAAAATGTACAAATGTTGACCTTGAGTGCTACACCTTTTTCTATGACTAATTTTAGTGTGAGACACGTGAGAAATAATTTGATGAACTGATTAATTTGTGCACTGAAAGAAAGAAATTGTGCCTCTTTAATTCTTTGTGGAGTTGTTTTTTTTTTTAATGTGGGCAATGTCATAGTACCCATAGACTGGTGCTGAATCTGTAGTTGAAAATTGAGGTGAGCCCATGATGTAAGGAATCTAAAAAAAAGCCTTAGGTGGTAAGAGGCTGAAGACCTCAGCATTAGTATAAAACCAGATCAGATGGTGTGTAGGAGAGAAGGGCTAGGCAGGCATGCTGAAGGAGAGTGCTAGACAACACTCTCTGTAGGGCTGTGGAATTCCACAGAGGGAACACTGGAAGTGAAGCAGTGCCTTTGAATACTGACATGAAGGTGTATCCTACTAGGACTGTGGGAGTTGGCAGAAAAAGCCAAGAGTAAAGAAAAATAAAATATGAAGCAAATCAGGTAAGGACAGCATCATCAGGAAAAGAAAGGAAAAGTTAGCAGTAAAGTTAACATAAAGCCCATGTTAAAATCAGTTAAGGAGGAAAATGTGCCAATAAACTGAACAACTTAAAAGAAATGCCCATGTTGGGCTCTGCACTGGACATGAAGACTACTTAAAAAATGATGACAGCAAAGGTTTTAAAACCATAAACTAAAAAAAAAAAAAAAAAAAAAAAAAAAAAAAAAAAAAAAAAAAAAAAAAAAAAAAAAAAATAAAAAAAAAAAAAAAAAAAAAAAAAAAAAAAAAAAA
>PITB01009269.1:0-68129 GCA_004024585.1 Paradoxurus hermaphroditus | reverse complement strand
GACCATGGGATTATGTGGCCTGCACCATCGAGGACATCCACGCGTGGCCCCGGGCACACAGAGCTCGCTCCCCAAGGAGGCCGCGCGGGGCTCTACAGCACGGACGCATCGTTAATCCACACTCCTCCTAATTAAGAATAATTTTTGGCTTTCAACTCTACCCTCTTAGGAACGACGTTGTGACGGGCAGCTCTGGACGTGTACTACACACACGGACAGCGGTGGTTTTAAGGGCCGTTTCACAGCGGGATCGTTGGTTTCTAGGGTGCAGCCCTTTCCGATTCTGGTAGCGGCTGCGGAACGACTCCAACGGAGCCTGCATTTCGCCACCAGCAGTGGCTTCGACTGCCTTCTCCCCTGCGCTCTGGAAAGCCTCCCTCTGGATAAAATCCCTCTCGACTTTGCGAACCGGAAAGAAAAAACTGTATTGCTTTTGTACCTAGAAGAGGTTTCGATACACGTTTTGTTTTTTTTAAGCACATGATGGACCGTTTTTAACATTCTTTCTGAAGCAGATGTGAACTCTGTAAACCAACACAGGCAAGAGACAGGCCCGAGAGAGCTCCAGAACCCGGGTCTCTCTGGCCACGCAGGCCTGTAAAGAAGCAACTGCGAGGCGGGAGAAGGCCAGCAGGTCTGCCCTCGCGGCCACACCGCGGGGAAGCCAGGCCGCCGAGCACGGGCTGCACCCTGGTTGTGCCCTGTGGTGCTCGGGGCAGTTCTGTTTTCTGGTGAGTACCTCAGTTTCTTATCCTTACCTCTGAGGAGGGTTAGGGCTCTGACCTTTCTGGGGTACAATCCTAGCTTTGAGCTATTATTAGTTTACGTGTGAAGCAGGCTAATAAAAAAAGTTCCTAACACATTTCATTGCACACACGTCATTAGATGATGAATTAACTGAATAAAAGAACACCCTTGTGAATGGCACCTGGAGAAAGTAGGAAACAATTGTTAAAAAATTACAATGAGATAAAACATCCTCTTCTCAAGTCTACAAACGGTCTCTAATTACCGTAAAAGAAAAATCGTTCAGGTCCCCTCCCCCCGACATCTCAAGCCGCCGTCAGGAGCCACGGGCAAAACCGACCAGCACAGGGCTTCACTGGGGACAGGAGGCCCGGGGCCCGTCCCTTCAGGCCACAGCCCTGTGGCAGCTTGTCAGAAGGAGACGGCGCTGGCTTATTCGACGGTTTCTGGGCTGCCCCCCACCGTGGGCGAAGCGGGAAAAGCCCGGGGTGACCCTCCTGAGGACCCTCCTTCCCCAGCCCACTGCGAGGGCCGAGCTCCTGGTGCAGCCGTCGGGCCCGCAGCCTCCGGCTCCCCCTGCTGGCAGCAGGTGGACACACTTCCAGGTGCCCAGAGAGAGAGGACACAAAGGCGGGCAAACGAGAGGCTGCCGGCTTTGGGGGTGCACGTGGGCACACAGGACAAAACCCCAGGCTTGGGCTCTCAGCTTAGGTCACAATCTCACGGTTTGTGGGTTCGAGCCCTACGTCGGGCTCTGCGTTGACAGTGCAGAGCCTGCTTGGGCTCCTCTCTCTCCCTCTCTCTCTGTTCCTCCCCTGCTCACGCACATGCTCTGTCTCAAAATACACTTTAAAAAAAAAGACAAGAAACTTCCATCTCAGCGAGAGGCGGCCCACCCAGGGCCCCGGCCTGCTGGACTGCGCCTGCCTCACGCGGGAGCTTATCGAGGAGGCGGGACTTGTGTGGATGCTGACCAAGCCCAAGCACTCAGCCAGAATGCACTAGAATTAGCCCCACAGGCACGTCTTCCCAAGAACCTGCTCCTCAGTGCGGCCACCCAGAGCCCGGACATCAGGCAGTGACCGGAGGAGGGCCTCGGGGGGCCGCTGCGGGGACAAAGCAAAGCAGAGGGTTGGCGGCTCAGAGGGGAGGCCTGTCTGGCGTCTTTGGAGAAGACAGGAAGGTAAGTGACGTCTGCTCCTTTCCCTGACTCAACCGTTCACACCAGCTACTATGCTGGCAGTTTGGGGTCGCCCTTCAGCAGCCGCAAAGTGATGGGACGGGAGTCCCAGAGGGTCAGCGGCTGGGCCGGCAGGAGCCCTGGTGTGACCGGCTGGAGCAGAGGGCTCAGACGGCCCAGGCCAGAGGCCGGGTTCTCAGGGAAGGAAGAAGGGGCAGAAGAGCCGAGGGCAGGGCTCAGGCGCACCCGAGGGTCTGCTCGAGGGCAGACGGGAGGCCCGCTTCCCACCCGGAGGGACGCGCGCGCTACCTTCATGACGGGCTGGGCGAAGTACCGGGCACTCCAGTCGCAGAAGCCCGTCTGCGTCGTGGCCGAGACGAAGCTTCTGTGTCCAGCAGCGTCATCTGCGTCGTCTGTGGTCTTTAGGGCATTTGGGACAAAGTGGGGAAGAAACAGAAAGAACGGTCAGTCGTATCCCCCACTCGCCCCTTCGCATGCTCGAGAGGGTTCGAAAGGACACAGAGGCAGTGGTCTGGCTGCTGAGAACGCTTTCCTGCTGGCCTTCCTCTGCACCCTGGTGGTAGGGACCCTGAGCCAGGGCTCCAGGGAACCCACACTCGGGAGGCCATCGGCTCTGCACTCAGGGGACTATGTCCCCCCCGGGGCCGGGCACGGCGGCTTGGGCCACAGAGCCTGTCGCTCTCACACTGGATGCGCAGGCCGGCGCTGTGAGGTCAGTGATCCTGCCCAGGCCTCTGGGGCAGGGCTGCCGGCGACCTGGCACCCGACTGTGCCAAGCGGCTCCGGTCAGGGAGCGCAGACCGGTTGGGACACGCAGGTTCTGAGACTTAAACCGCTTGATGCTACTCTCCGGACCACACCTGTTCGTTTCCCACGGCAGGCCCTACGGTGGGCGGAGCGGGTGGAGCAGGGGTCGCGTCACCGCACGGGGCTGGGCTCGGGGGTGGCGGGACTGAAGGCATCCCCCAGAGAGGAGTCCGTCTCCCTTGTCCCCGGGAGGCTCGCCGGGGGGAAAGTCCCACAGCGGGGGCACAGTGACAGGTCTCATCTCCCGTCTGCTGCGGGAGCCCGCGCCGCCGTGCTGGGCCAGGGCGCTGGCTGTGGCCCCGAGGACAGTGAGCGTCCCGTGCCCAGCAGCTCCTGTCTGGCTGGCCCACGTCAGGGTCCACCAGGAGGGTGAACGAACCTCGCCCTGGGCGCATGAGGGACCAGACGACCCAGGTGCTTTTGCTCCCTGGTCACCCTGCAGGCAGCCGTGAACTTCTTAAGACCGCTGCTTGTGGGGCTGGGCCACGCGGCTGCCGTGGGACCACGGCGGCCCGCCCCCGGCTGTGTCCTCAACGGCCCCTCCAGGCTGCGTCTTTGACCGGTACAGCGGCGAGCCGTGTGGGCGAGCGGCCGAGGCCCCAGCGTACGTGTTCACATCGCCCAGGCGAATGGACACGCCACGCCCTCTTGCTCCTGAAATTCCTTTTCCAGCTTAAAGGCAGAGACCGTGGCTCCTTATAGGCATAACGGAGTGTTCGTGGAAAACGCCAACAGCTCACTGAGACCGGATGTCTGTACGTGGCAGCCGCCACGGCCAGCGGAGGGAGGTGCTACTCACCCAAGAAGGGAGAAAGCGAGGTAGCTCTGTGGCGCCATGTGGCACTTACGTGGCCACGTGGAAGGTGCCAGAACAATGAGCTCACGGCAAGCGGCCACAGGAGCGAGGGCACTGTGACACTAAGGTTGTGCCGGGACAAACCACGGGGCACAGCTGGGGGCGGAGGGCGGGCGGCGCCCGCGTCCTGGGCCCCGGGGTCTCGGCTCGCGCCGAGGGGCCGAGAGCCGGGGAACGGTCGGGCATACCTGGTCGGGGCCCTTGTCGAACATCTTCCGCGTGCGGGGGAACTGCTGGGAGTGGGGTGTGTACTGCACCCCTGCGGGGCCGGGGGCGCCGGGGCGGCCCGAGGGCAGGTCTCGGCCGACTGGCTGCTTGGCCACGTCGTTGGTCAGGCTGGAGCTGCTGGCGCTGGACGTCGGCGGGGAGCCCCTACCGTTGGGGGAAGAGCACGCGCCGCATCTTACCCAAACGCAGAGCACCCCGTCTGCACGCCGGCTGCCCCGGCGCCGCCAGCGGACCCGGCCAGGAGCCCAAACATCGCCCCCCGCCTGACACACGCGCGTGCCTCCTGGCGCCAGCGGCCAAGCTGCAGTGACGGCCCTGGAGGCCCTGCCACAGGCTCGGGAGCGGTGCCCCCGGAAAGCAAGGGCAGCCCCGGGTGGGCACGTCTGCCGGCCGCCTCCTGCCTGCGGACACGGAGGGCAGAGGGGCTCCGCCTGCCCGAGACTGGCCGCAGGATACAGACCCTGGCTCATCAAACCCGGAGGGGCTGCAGACGTCAGGCTCGCGTGCGGTGTCTGGTGTCGCACCTCGTGCGGAGGAAGGCAGCGAAGAAGGGGCCCACGCGAGACAGACGTGGGCCACTTACCCCGCCTGGTGGATGTGGACGCCCTTGTTGGTGGGGCTGGCGGGCGCCGACTGCGTGAGCGAGGACGTGGTGAGGATGCGCTGGGGCCGGGCGTTCACTGTGGCCTGAAAGAGCGAAGGGGCAAGTGGTGTGGACGGTCAGCTGCTGGTGACCTCTGCGGCCACGAGACAGAAGCCCAGGCCGGTGGCTGTTTTCGATGGCGTCAAGGGGGCGCAAAAGGCCTCCTGGCCGAGGAAATCGTGCACGCCATGGACGGCCCAGGGGCAGGTCCTCCCCAGCGCCGCCCTGCAGACCAAACGATGTTCTTCTGCTTTCCAGGAAGTCACCTGCGGGGTCCAGCGAGGCCCCGGGGTCAGCCCTGCCTCAAACGCAGCCGCGAGACCGCGCCACCGCCCGCCCTGGCCTCTGCTTTCCTTTCCCATCCTGCAGTGGCGGGCAGGCTCCCCCTTCCCCTCGGACGTGGCGCTTCGTGGACGGAGACGAGACGACGGTGGCTGCTGTCAAGTCCTTCCACAGACGGGCGCGTGCTGGCGTCTCACCACAGAGAAGGGGCCCTGCCCGCTCGAGACTAGGGTTGAGGAGGAAGCAGCTTTGTTTTGATATTTTGGAGTGGGGCTTTGTGTCGAGGGGGAGACCAGATGGCTGCGGGGGTGCACGTGCTGGGGTAGCTGGAAGACCAGGCTGCCCCTGCCCGTCGGACGGCAAGCCCGCCGTCTGCCCAGTTCTTCCTTGGATGTTCCGTCCTGGGGGCACAGGGCGGCTGGGCGGGCCCTGCAGGCTCCGGACACCCCCGGGAGAGGGCTCTGGGGTGGATGCTGCTGCTGGGGGCGCTCGGGACAGGAGGTGGTTAAGGCAGCCGTCTGGGCTCCCTGAGCGTGGCTGGCACCCGACTGGGTCTCGAAGCTGGCCGCCACCCGGGGAAACGGTGCCTCGACCTCCAAGGGGGATGTTCCCGGGCAGCCCTGCTCAGGGGACCCTCGTGTCCTGACCCCGCCCTCGGCAGTCAGGATGCCACACTTCCTACGTGCAGCCAATAGGCAGAAAATTGCAGAAAAGAAAACAACCAAAAACCTGTTCATTTACAGAATGTCGCTGCTTCCCTGATAACTCACCACTTTATAAGAACAGCAAGAAAACTGAGCCCTAATGAAGCATTAAAAAACATTACAAAAAAAATTCTTTTTAATTACGTAAGTTATATTGTTTGTGAACTTGCTTTTGCTTTGTATTTAAATGACCCGGCCAGCTCCCTGTCCCACAAAACCTGAGAGCCAAGCGACCCCCAAAGTGGGCTAGAGAGAGTACGGGGTCTGAGCGGAGAAGCTACGAGCTCCCCCACGTCTCAAAACGTCCAGAGATGGGGGAGGGGGCAGGAAGGACAGAAAACTTTGGCAGCTGAAATGCAGACTCCGGCAGGACCCACCTCCTTTCCCACGCGTCCCCCGAGACCCTCCCACCCTGCCTCTCCCGTGCTCGCTGCCCACCGCCCCTCAGGAGGCTCCGCTGACCGGGCTCTGTTCCCTCCGTGGGCCCGCGGCGGCCGGGGTGAGGTATCCGCAGCCCCTCGCCCACACCCTTCACACCCACGGATGCCACCCGCCTCTCTTTCCGAGTCCGTTCAGAAGTCCTCAGCAGTGGGCACGACGGCGGCTTCTCACATCGGCGATCGCAGGCTTTAGGCTTCGAAGAAGCTTTCTACAGCCCAGCGGCCCCATCTGTTCAACAAGCACTGCCTCGGCCTTGGTCTCGCGCTTGGTGCGGGCCCGCAGGGGTGAGTGTGAGCAGAGGTGGGCGAGCGGACCCGCCTGTCGCAGACTTGGTGTAGGGACGCAGGGCATCGGCGTGGGGCAGGGTGGTGAGCCCCGTGCCGGAGAGGCTCCTTCCTGCGCTGGTCCTGGCCGCCGTTTCACAGAGAGCACGTGGCCGGAGAAGGTCGGCAAAGCGGCAGGCAGCAGCATCTTCTAGGCTCTGACCTGAGGACTGGGTCCTGCCGTGAGCCCCCTGCCCACCCCGCGCCTGTGTGTGTCCTCAAGGACAAGACTCCGTCTTGTTCTCTGCTCTGGGACGCAGCCCTGAAACCACTGGACGGGCAGGTGCGCCCTCCCTGAGAGGTGGCGGGGTCCAGGCAGGCAACGGCAGCAGGGAGGGGATGGCCATGGCCACAGGTCAAGCTTCCAGAGCTCGGCACACGCTACTTGTTACAAGCTGAATTCTCAGATCAGGTGTATCCTCTTGGCCCGATGCAAACACGGACACGGTTCCCAGGGACACACACGTGTGCACATGGGTGCACGAGCCCGCCTTTGCTTCCTGCCCTGTGCATCTAACAGGGGTGTCTGGAGCAGGAGCCTGGGGCGGCAGCGAGCCCCTCCATCTCCTGGGACGCTCTCTTTATCTCTGGCTCTTCCCCGGAACAAGTCAGTTGGCACGGGCGCGGTGCCGAGAAAAGTTCCCCAGAGCTGCATGGGAGCTGCGTGTGGACAGTGGATTTCCCAGCGGGTCAGGGTTTAGGACTCCAGCCCAGGCGTTCGGCCGCTTTTTCCCGGGTGAGTGCGTGACTGCAGGGACTGGACTGTCAACCGCATGCTGAGGCTGGATCCCCAGGGTCGTCCCAGGGTGGTCTGGGGCTAAGCATGATGCAGAGCCTGCTGGCTCTGGGTCACGGAGAAGACGCCTCTCAAGGCACACGACTCTATTGATCTGAGGAAGAAGTCTTCTGTGAGCTGTGTTTCCCAGACAAACGACAGGAACTCTCCTTCTGGAGCACTGAGCCCTGGGTGCTGCTCATTTGCCACAGCGGTGGGGACAGGAGGCACTTCCCCACGGCCCAATGGCTGTTGGGAAACCCTCAGTCCTTGGCCTCCCAGGAAGTGAAGCCGGCAGGGCCAAGGTGGGGGGGTCTTACCCGCCCCCTCTCCAGGGTCTGTGCACCTCGGAGCAGGGGCTGGTTACAGGGGGCAGTGAGGACGGGGAGGAGGGAAGGAGACACGAGTATTTCCACTTTGCTTCTCAGGGTTACTGCGTTTACTTTGCTACGGCAGGGCCCAGAGGGAGCCCAACTCTGCAGGCCAGCTGCGGGACAGGAAGGAGTGGGCTGAAGGCTAGTGGCCGAGACCAGGGCCCACAGGCCCGGAGAGCCACCCTTGACCTGGAAGCAGGGTGCTCGAGAGCAGAGTCCCAGCTGCCGCCCCAGGGCAGTCTGATCTCCAAGGGGACCAGCTCTCCTGGGGCTGTTTCTGCATCCAGCCTGGCAGTGCCCGAGGGCCAGTGACTCTCAGGAGGGGGCAGCGTCTGCTCTGTAAGCTACATGCTGTCACCTCTGGGTCTGCAGGGAGGCAGGAACGGGCAGGTGTGCGACAAGTTGCAAACTATACACGGAGATGCCTCTCGGTTATTAACAGTTCGCAAGGACTGCCTGATTTTCCGCCCCCAGGGCCTGAGCTGCTCTGACAATTCTGGGAGGCCCTCCTGGTGGAGGCAGCAGCAGGCAGTGTGGCAGGGGAGGCCTGGGAGAGGGGCACACAGCACCTCTGCGTGGTGGTGGTGGTGGTGGGCGGGGGGCGGGCAGAGGAGGGTCTTCCGGGGAGGAGTGCTGAGCTGCGGAGCCAGCAGGCTTCCAAGAGCAAAGGGGCGGTTCTGCGGGGAGGCTGCCGGCGGAGGGCCTCGCCTCTGGGCGAAGAAGGCCGCTCTGACCCGAGTGAAAAGAAATCTAGATGCTTCCGCACACATCCACGGGGCCCGAGGAGAGATGGACGCCAAGGTGCTCCCCCGTGCGCTCACTGCACTCCCTCGGGGAGAAAGGGGGTTTGGGGCGAGCGCGGCAGCTCCCCGGGCTCTAAGTGAGGTGCTAGCTGGGAGGAGGGTCCCCGCACGGTGACAGGGCTTTAAAAGAAACCGGCATTTTCAACGTGGAGCCGGGATGTCATCAGTCGCGTGGTTCTGTTTTGAAGCTGGTTTTGCAGACTTCAACCTTCATTCGTTTCTTGGTCACTTAGGCCTCCGGTTTATACGTAAGGTGTCTGGCCTCGAGCCTCCCACGCTGGCTTCTGATCTCCGACGCGCCTGGCTGCATGCGGCCCCCGGCAGACGCGGGGGCCGACACCCCGGCTCCTGGGGTGTCCAGACGCTGGGGGACTATTTTTAGTGAGTTCACGTGCACATGGATTTTCCCGTAAAATATTAAAGTCGTGATTATTACTACCTGCGGCCAGACACGTGAACAACTCTCGCTTGAAGTCTCCTTCTCAGTGTTGTCCCCAGGCCACAGACGGCAGGAGGGGCCGCCAGGGAGGCCATCGGGGCCAGCGCGGCTCCTGAGGCCATCATGCCCTCTGGACTTCTCTATGGTTGGAAATCTTCCATAATAAAAACTATAAGCAAAACGCAAACCCCAAGCCTGTGTGGAAAGGGGATATAAATACTTGAAACTGGGCCACAGCTCTCGAGCTCTGTGAGTTCCTGAGCTGGGAGCACTTTCTATATTTGAATACAGAATTCTATGGGGTGTTCCGGAGTAATCAGGCTGTTTTGACTCTGATGAGTAAAAATCTGGCGTCAGAGTTAAATATCAAAAATAGGCCCATTTCTCTGTGAACTGAAATGTAATGCTCTCGCTAGTCACTAGAGTAGAAAATAAGACATTTTAAAAAATTAAATTGGGGACAAGAAAATATTTCCTTAATGTTGATGCTTCCAAATCCTTCAGAGGCAAATGTTTACTCTTGAAAATACACACACGACGCACGCACAGACACACACCCATATCCATCTATACAGAGGCATACATACACACAGACACACACATAGATACGCACCCATATACAAGTATACATAGACACATACACACAAGACCCACACACAGACACCCATATTCATCTATGCAGACGGGCACACAGACGCATTCACACACTCACACTCACGCAGCCTGTGTTGCACCACACAAGGCTTTAGAAGTATGGACTCTAGAGGAACCCACGCCGATCTCTGCCCCTCTGGGTGTGCCTGCCGTGTGCACACTGCGATGTGTGTGTCTGTCAAGATTAGCCCAGCAGGCAGAAAGCCACGTGCCACTTCTAAGGCTCTGTTAGAGAGCGCTGTCCTAAAGCCACGAGAGGCCACGTTTCGCCGGCTGTAACCTGCTGGCGTGGCTTTGCCTGGTCGGAGCAATTCCACACACGAGGCCTGATCACCTTCGAGTGGGCTGAGGAGCACTGCTGGCTCGCCGCCACGCACCTCACACCGCACCGAGGGCCAGAGACACGGATTCTGTGCTTTACGCGCACGCGAGAGCTTCCTCAAAGGAACGTATCTGCCCACCTGAACTCAGATCCACAGTGAGGCGTGTATAGTGGTGAAATTTCAAGATTAGGCACTGACGTATTTTTAAGTAATTCAGGTTGATTTTAGGTAAGGTTAAATACATAAAAGCCACTGGAAAACAAACTCATGTAGGCTGAATACCGGTGTCATTATGACCAAAATAAACACGAGGGCAGGGAGCGCCTGGAGCACCTGGTGGCTGTGCTGGCCCTGGCCAGGAGGCCGCCTACGCCGCAGAGACAAAACAAGGCCCCGAGACACCTCGAGAAGAGGGTAACAAGGATGCAAAGAGCTGTCAATAAAATGGAAAATAAAAAGCAACAGAGGAATAGGGACAGAACCGCAAGCTGGTTCTGGGAGGTTTCCTTCAGTCAGAGCAGTCGTGGGACCGTGGGTACCGGGAGTGAGAAGGGAGATCCCTGCAGCCCACGCTGACCCGGACGGCATCAGGAGGGAGCCGGCAGCCTGCACCTAACCTCCTGGCGCCCCGACGCAGCGAAGTGGGAGCAGGACAGCACCCCAACCGAGGCCACACACAGACAGAGGTCGGTACACGGTGAGGTGCTTGTCCGAAGCCTAACAGCCCAGAGCTCCCTGAGGTCGCGTGGATGTTCGTAGCGGAGGACCGGGAACTCGGGAGCTTTGCCAGGGACGCCGTCACACGTACCTTGTAGGCAATGCTGTTGAGCACCTTCATGGCCAAGTCGGAAACGTCTGGATAGGGGTCCGCAGCCAGATGCAGCAACACTCTCCAAATCTGAGTGTAAACACTGTTGAAGGAGACGCCTAGGAAAGAGAAAGGGGATGTTTTGGTGACGGACAGCTGCCCCCGTGTGCTTGGCCGGCTCCTGAAGACCTGGCTGCGGCCAGGAAGGGGCGCTTTCCAGAGCTGGGGCTACGGGAGCCTCATGTTTTGTCGTCTTGTTAGGGGCCCAGACACTCAGGGATCCCAGCTGGGCACTAGGCCTGATGGCACGATTTCACGTTCTGAGGCTGGATCTTCCTAGGAGGAAAAGTGAGTTAGGAAAGGCTGGCCTTTCTGGAAGCCCTGGCTGACTGGACGGCACTATCGAGCCCCCGAGGACCGGTCAATCTCACACCTGGGTTTCTAGGAGCCATCGTGGCCTACGAGAGCTGTGTGTGCTGGACGGGCGTGCCGCGCTCAGGGCGCGGTCTGCGCTGTGACGCGCTGAGTCTTTTGTCCACACACCACACGCAACACCGTCCTGCGTTCCCAGGAAATACAAAGGGTGTGTGTGATGTGACCCGAACCTTCGGGCTCTCCCCAGGCAGCCACATGTCCTGGGTGTGTTCCACACATAAGGTCCAGCCTGCACGTCTGGACTCCGCGGTAGATGAGACAGGGTATCAACGCGGACAGGGTGGGTCACAGACATGAAGGAAAGGAAAGTCACGGAGGGCCCACCGGGGGTCCGCTCGGCCCTCCTTGACCCTCTAGTCTCGGCCGCAGGCGCCATCCCTGGGCATTACAGAGGGGCAGTGAGGCTGTGTGCCCAGAGGATGAAAGATTCAAACACACACCCGTCTGACGTTCAGGCCAATGCTGCGGCCAACACACTGCGCTGCCGTGGCAGCTCCAGCAATGGGCGAACGATTCCTTCCGTCAGGGGTGGGGCTGGGAGGTAAGCCCAGAAGCCTTTACGGAAGAGGCATGCGGTGGGTTTTGGAGGGAGCCGGGACTGCTCTCTTGGCAAAAGCCTTTCTGGAGGGAAGTCGGCAGAGCAAACAACGGACCGGCACCGAGGTGACGGGAACACTGGGAGCATTTGCAGGAGTGGCAAGACTGAGACCTGGGTTGCAAACCGAAGAGAAGAGGGGGGCGGCTCAGAGACCAAGGAGGCGGGCAGGTGGCCATGTGTGGGCCTTGGACAGGAGGGGCCGTGCGGCCGGGTCAGCACCAGGCAGGGAGGGGGAGAGGCAGCCTTCAGGGAGGAGGCCTGTGGGCCGGGGCCGGGAGGGGGAACGCAGGTGTGGACACCACACCCTTGCTTGATGCTGGGGCAGACCGGGGGGCCGGGCACGGTGCGGGTCCTGCTCCCACAGATACGCTAAGACCCCGGGTCGCCTGCCCGGCCAGCACGCCCCTCCTGTGCTGGTGAAGGGCTTCAAATCTCACGAATGCTGCCGGATGACGGTGTGTTCCGCCATCACGGAACGGCTGCACCAAGCATTCAAGTTTTTTTTTTTTAATGTTTATTTAAACAGGGTCTCAGGGTGGCTTTTGGAGAAAGAGAAACAGAGTGTGAGCAGGGGAGGGGCAGAGAGAGAGGGAGACACAGAATCCAAAGCAGGCTCCAGGCTCTGAGCTGTCAGCACGGAGCCTGATGTGGGGCTTGAGCCCACAAATGCGAGATCATGACCTGAGCCGAAATCAAGAGTCAGAGGCTTAACTGAGCCCCGCAGGCGCCCCTGCACCCCACCATTCAAATCAAAGGCCAAGTGAATGAGGCACAGAGTCACACAGGGCAGCCCACAGCCTGGAGGCAGAGGTGGCTCCTTTTCACGCCCGCAGCCGTGGGCACAGTGGCCCAGTGGCCGAGGCACAGAGGAAGCCCTGCCTCTCGAGGTCAGGGCGCAGAAAGGCACCGCTGCGTCCCCCAGGAGGGGAGGTGGCGTCCCTCCGTGTGCTCCCGGATGTGCGAGCTCCGGGGCCTGCTGTGTGTGGTAGCTCACACAGGCTTTGTGGCCCTGGGGAGCCGGGTGGGGGTACCCTGGGGACTGGACTTGGGTCGATGAGACGTCAGCTGAACACGCTCTCGCTCGGAAGGGAGCCCACGTCAGGGCGAGGGATGCACACGGAAATGCGTGTGGTTTCCCTGCATGTTTAATTCAGAGACGGGAACAGAACAAACACATTTGGCCCTCAGACTCCGCAGGCATAGGAACCGCCATCCAGGTTTATGGCCAGGGTCTCTGGGGACACTTCCTAAAACCTACTTCCTGTGGTGGCAGGGCGCCCACCAGTGGGAGCTGCACCCAGCACTACGCGCACACCATTTCCACAAAAGACGAGGAAGGCGGCCGGGACACGTGGCTCCCCAGGTGCCCGTGCCAGGGCTGCGGGACTCGAGACGCACAGGGTCCCGGCTGCGAGAGGCCAGCACCAGTACCGGCGGGCTGAGCGGCGCATGGAGGAAATACGGAACGTGGTGGCTGTCACCTATTGGTCACTTCACACAATTTTGATTTTTATTACTGTTGTGGCTCTTCTTGCGGAAGAATTTGACTCTGATATAACCCCGTTTGTGATTCAGTAGAGAATAAAAAAGCTCTAATTTTTGCCGGGGTGTTTGGCCACAGTACATGGGTCACTGTTTGCTAGTAAAAACCTTGACACTGGGACAGAGAATGCTACATTCATTCACCTCCTCGCTGGGGTTGGCCACCACCTTTTCTGACGCATGGACCGTCCCGTCGTCAAATCTACTGCCAGTCTCACGGAAGGCTGTGAGGGCGCCACAGAGGTGGAGCCCCAGCAGGAGCCGGGACGCCCAGGACACCCCAGCAGGCCGCCCGGGGCCTGGGAGGCTTCGAGGCTGTTAACTGCTCAGAAAGGGCGCTGGGTCTGGCACTCACCCAGCCCCTTCCTCATAAGCTCTGAAACCTATTTTCATGTCTAGACTAAAAGTAATAAAGGATCATAACTAATGGCTTTAGATTTATTTTTTAGAGCAATGGCCATAACTTGCTAAATAGCATAAGATGTAGGAAAATTTGCTCGGAGCCCCTAGCCAGCTCTGGATTCCAGAAGGCCCTGGAGAGCAGCCCAGGGCAGAGCCGGGTCTCAGGGAGGCTCACTGTGACACCCTAAGGGCTGACATGGGCTGTCCAGCAACTGGCGCCCAAGACCCGGGGCCTCTGCACTCGCCCCTTTGTGACGCACCCCTCCCCGTCGCCGGGCCTCCCCCAGGTGGCGGACCCCCTCGCTCCCTCCCTCCTCCACTTGCAGGAGGTGTGAGTAGTCCGGGTCCTGAGGCCAGAGCGCCCTCCGGACCAGGCAGCCACCGCATCTGCATAATCCTGTTGGCAATGCTCCTCGGTCCCCAGGAGACACACTTAATGATGGGTTTCAGCCATAAAAACATAACTGATGTGGTGGCATTGGAAAAACAACGCTGTCCGCTTTCTCGCCACCATTTCCTGGCGGTAAGAAATCAAGCTAATGGGCTGTAAAGCCTTCCCTGGGATCGTGCGAGGTTCCTCTGGCAGCAACCCGGCTCCTCCTCCTGGTCGACGTGGCCCTGCTTTCTCCTGGCCCCTCTGCTCCTGCTCAGGGCTCCAGGCTGTGGGGTCTCTGGGGCTGCTGGGGGCTTGCAAAGGCCCGTCGGGACTTCCCGAGGCCGTGGGGAGACCAGGGGGGAGGGGGAGATGCCACTTCCGGGCCGGTCACGGTGCACTGGGGACAAGTGGCTCCTGGGCCCTGGTGGGAAGGCAGCTCTGGCCGAGTGGCCTCCTCCTCTGGTAACGTGGGCAGCGCCTGTGTCTCCGACCCTGTCCCTTGGCTCCAGTTTTCCGAGGGCAGTGGCCCTGACCCCCAGGGGCTGGCGGTCACCTCGGCAGCATGACTGACTGAAGTGGCCGGTGTGGGTGAGCCCAGGGGCGGAGGCCGGAGAGGTGTGTTGTGGGGGGTCCCTGATGTCTACACACGCACCAGCCGTCTCTCCCGACCCTTCCCGCTCCCACCTCTGGGCACTCGGATGGGGTGAGGCTCAGGCTGGGAGGGAGACAGGGCAGGCCAGCCTGCCTGTGGCACACGCGAGCAGGAGACGGCAGCTTTATCGAAACAGAGTGATGAAGACGGCGACCTCACTCCCGGTGGGTCGGGGCACGTCCCCAGCCCGCGGATGCAGAATGTGGACGGCAGGGAGGGCCAGGCACTGCCGGGTTGGAGAGGCCACGCAGAAATGGACTGTGTTGGCAGAGAGGCTGTCCAGGCCTCGCTCAGGGTCCAGCATCCAGCCTGGGGAGGGAGGACAGTGATGGGCGAGGTGGGAGGGGCTGATGATGAGGGTGGGGCTCTCTGCGGGAGGAAGGCTTTGAGTAGGGAGCTGACGGCAAGTGCGGTTTTCACGGAGGCTTCCGCACGGGGCCGCCATTGGACGCGCCTGGCTGGCGGTCTGTGGACGTGCTGGCGAGACCTGAGGGGGTCCTGGCGTGCGGGGAGGCAGGCCTGGGGGCAGGGGGCCCGCCAGGAGGCCCGTGTGGGAGTCACGCCAGACGGCTGGTGAGCCAGAGACACGCGGGCTTCCAGAGGGGAGGGGATACGGGGACTGGGGCCCAGTGCAGCCTTACAAAATCGGGCTGGCCCGGTTCCGGGCAGGGCCAGTCCTTCCAGTGAGGGGCAGCAGACACGCTGCACAGCTGGCAAGACCACCAGGCAGGGTGGGGGTTGGGAGGGGACCCGGAGGGGCTGGTGTTGCGGGAACAGGTGGAAATAAAAGGACGTCCTAGGTTGCCATGGTTTTGAAAACCTCCTCTGCAACATTCAGTGAGAAGCTAGAGAGACTGCCGTCCTTCGGTTGAAACGAAAGAACAAATTGGCTTCAGGCAGGCGGGAGCTGCAAGCAGTGTGACTCGGGCGCTGAGGCAGCCGGAGTGCGAGCTCGTGGACTATGCATGAGCCGCTCCCTCAAAGCCAGCTCGCTTAGAACCTCTTCCCAAAGATCTGAATGATACACAGGTAACGCTCAGCTTTCTCCAGGAGTCAGACTTTGTGAGCAGGAAGGTAGGGGTGACGTGGTTGCGGGCTCCCGGGAGACTGACGGGAAGTAGGGCAGAGGCGGGAGGTACCTGCCCCTCCATCCGAAGTGGCCTCCGCCAAGACCCGCTGTCCCAGCCCAGCGCGGAGGACAAGCTGCTGCTCACTCGTCGGAGCCCAGCGGCGCGTCCGGGCGGGAGTCCGGCCTCGGGCACGTCCAGGCGCGTCTCGGACGTGCAGCACGAAGACCGCCCTCGCCCAGGGAAGCGGCCACAACCCCACGGCCGGAACCTGCCGTCGCCTCCACCAGCACATGCGGTTTTCAAGACCTGGAGAAGGGGACGTGCTTCAGACAACAGAGGCTTTCCGACAAAAGCTCTTCAAGGTCCCCTGGTGACATGGGACTTCAGTCCGTCCGGCTTCAGTGCCACCTGACGCGAGACAGACGTGCCGGTTCTGCAACCTCAGCAGCTGCGTGTGGCAGCTTTAAAAGTTTCTCCTCTTGATGGCCGACCACGCGTGTGAGCTCACACCCTCACAACACAGGCGAGGCCGGACAGCGCGGCCACAAGGACCACGGGGAAGGCACTAGGGGGCACCCGGGGAGACCAGTCAGGAGGGCCCTGTGGGAGCCAGCGCAGGGGGGATGCTGGCCCAGGTGGCGAGGCTGCGCAGGGGGAGACCGGAGCTCACGCTCTGCAGGTGCCCAGGGCTGGGATGCAGGGGTGAGGGGCAAGGAGGAGTCACAGGGGTGGCCAGATCTGGCCAGGAGCCGAGTCCACTGTGGTGCCCTGAGCTGAGGCGGGCAGGGGTGGGGATGGCCGCGTGGAGACCGGCCCTCATGTCTGCGGTGTTTCCACGGTCACTTCCTCCAGGGCTGCGCCCCCAACGCCCCGCACGCCATCCTCACTTCGGAAGCCCTGCCGAATGAAGGAACTCCGTGTCCTGAGAAGGAGTAAGGGAAGACCTCGCTGTTTACGGCCCGGGGACGTCGCTGGACACTGTAGGGGCAGGAAGGCCGGGCCCTGCACGCGGGCTCCCGCGGGCCAACGCCGGCCTCGCCAAACAGCTGGCTGCTTGCTTTCATAGGTTTGCCGACGAAGAATGGTTTACATACATTTTAGGTAGTTGGGAAAAAATCAAAAGAAAAATAATGCTTTGTGATGTGACTACTTTATGAAATTTGAACTTCAGGTGATAAAGTTTTAAAAATATTTTTAAAAGTTTTAAATTAATATTCTTTTTTGACACGGGGCTGGATCCCACGACACTGGGATCATGACCTGAGTCAAAATCAAGAGTCAGACACTCCGCCGACGCAGCAGCCCGGGCGCCCCCACAAGTATGCGGCCACACTCGCTTGTTCACTGGACACGTGAGGCTTCTCTTGGGCCACGGAGCTGTGCCACCACAAAGCTGGAAGCAGACACTCTCTGGTCGTGGGCAGAGAACGTTTGGCGGCCCCTGACCTGCTGGCAGGAGGGGACGGGGCGGCCGGGCGCCCCAGGCCGGTGGGTCGGGCGCCCCAGGCCGGTGGGTCGGGCGCCCCAGGCCGGTGGGTCGGGCGTGGGCGCAGGAGCCTCTCGGGGCTTCCGGAGGAGGCGGTGATGGAAACGGCGCCGCGAGGGCCCGCTCCCCTGAGTTTTCCCTATCTCCGTGTGTTCTTTCAGGGTAGATTCATCCACGGAAACACGACCTAGATTCACACAGACCCGAGTTTTAAAGGACTCCTGTGGGGCCGGCCTGGGAACTCAGCCACTAAGTACAACGTGGATTCTACTGAAGACCACGTGTGACGTTAATGTTCTGTAAAGACCACGCTCTGGCTCACAACGAACACCCTGCAAGGGACACTAAGAACGCGTCCTGCTGGTGAGTCACCAGCACCTGCATTCGGGCCGAGCGCCGACCCCGCGCCTTCCGGGCACAGCCCAGACGCACGCCTGTGTGATGTTGTTTCTGTTCAGATGGACCGCTTAAGCTGGTATTTCTGAGCCAAGTTCTTGGTGGTAGGCGGGTGTGTTTGGCAAGAAAGATCCCTTTCTGGTTCCTGTCGACCTGGGGGGAGAGGTGGCCACGACGCTACATGGACTCGACCTGAGGGGTTACAGCTGACGCCCCAAGTCTTGTGCGAGCAGAGGAGCAGACTCGTGTGGTCAACACAGGAGCCACGGCCCTGCCCTTTCAGATCGTGGCGGAAAGTCAGAAACGCCACGATCACCACGCGACGCGGACAGTGCAAGCGTGAGGGTGCCGGGCTCGCCACGGAAACAGGCCAATGACTGAGAGTCAGCTGCTGATGACAGCAGTCCCGGCCCCATGTGAGGGGCCGGCAGGAATCACAGATGTGCGTGCCGACACCAGGAAGCAGGAAAACGGCAAGCGTGTGGGCTACTTCTATCCTCAGCTCCAGAAACGAAAACTAACAATGCAATAAGACTAAAGAAAAGAGAGAGAAATAAAGATACGAAGTTACTGGAGCAAAACATGAAGATACAATAATGAAAAAAATCAACAAAACCCAAGTTGGGACTTGAAAACACTAAAGAAATTAACAGACGCCTTGTGGAGTTAATCACGGAAAAGGAGCAAGAGCAGATAAGCAGTAGTAGGAGTAAAAAGGGGACGCTCCCGCAGAGACAGCAGGGCCACGAAGTCACGAGAAGACTGCGCAACTCCATGGAGAGACGAGGACATGTGACCGGAATGGACATCTCAGGAAAACACGACGCGAGAAGCTAACGAGTGAAAAAACGGTGTGAATACTCGTGCCGTGGTTGGAGACCGGGACGCAGGAGCAGGGCCCGCCTCCGATGAGGACGGGTAACTCAGCCACGGTGGACTGAGGAGGACGGGGAGCAGAAGGCAGTGAGCAGGAGCCACCCCTCGAGGATGCGAGCCAGGACGCGGGCGGGGGGCTCTGGGGCTTCAGTTCTATCTGTGGTTCCTTAGGTCGGGAGTGAAACACGCGTGGAGGGGGTCACATTAGTGTCCCCAAGGTTTTACGCGTAAAGCAATTCTCAACATGAAGTAAAGCTCCAGCCGAGGCCTGGGAAACCATCCTGGGCACCGCGGCGAGGGCGGGGGAGGGCCCCAGGCAGGTCCGGCCTTTGCTGCCGGCGCCCGGCAGATGCAGAGTCGCACGGGAGAAACACGGCGGACGCCCACCTACCCGTGAGGAGGGAAGAGCCTTCGCTGGGGGTGGGGGGACATCACTCTGCCTGTTAGAGGCGTGGCGGCCCCTGCTCTGGCCTGGCCACGGCAGACAAGGTGTCTCCCAGGGCGAAATCAGCTCGAGGACAGCCGCTGGGCCGCGGCACTGGGTGTGGTGGCAGGTGGAAGGTTCTGGCGGCCTCCCCGTAGTACGACGAGCCCAGAACGGCCTACAAGCCTCGTTAGAGCACAAAGTGACGGAGGCTTCCGGCTGCCCCCAGCACACATTGCTCACCTCCACACCCCAGTTATCGCTTGTTGTCTGGCCGCGACGGTCCCGGCGTCCAGCCGCCTGGCGAGCCCCGGGTGCCGAGGAGGCGGGTGGCGGCGGACAGGAGGGCCGGGGCACACACTCACCGATGAGGGAGTTGAGGGCGGAGTAGGAGCTGACTCGGCGCATCTTGTCGATGGTCTCGAAGGACAGGATGTACTCCTCGTTCTCAGGGCTGCCCAGGGTGCTGCTGGCGCTGCTGCTGGTGCTCAGGTTCCCGGGGGAGAACGCCACCGAGCTGCCCGCTGGCCAGACAGTGGGGCGGGGGGGTCAGCCTGTGCTCTCGGGACATGTGCTGCCCGCGCTGCCTCCTCCCCCATCTCCTCTAGCCGCGCCCACACCCCCCTGCGAGACCCGGGCTCCTGGCAGCCAGGGTCACGTGGGCCTCAGGGGCACCTGTGCTCGGCTGCCTGCAGGTGCGCGGGGCCCGCCAGGGCGAGCACCTTCTCATCGGCTAGCAGATGGGACAGTGGGGGTGGGCTCATGGCAGAGACAGGGGTGGGGCGCTTGTGCACCAAAGCTTCAGAAAATCAAACCCACACCCCCCGCCCGGGCCCAGTCCAGCGTCTCACACTCCTCCGTCAGGCTCAGGTTCTGCAGAGACTTGTTCAAGCTTCTGGCGGTGGTGACGGCACGGATGTTTCCATAGGAGCTCACAGAGCGGAGCCTTGGTGTGCATGGGCTGTCCCGCACTGGGGTCAAACTACCCCCCTCTGGCAGAAAGAAGAAGGAGTTAACGGTGGGCCTCAGGGCACAACTCACCCCCTTAGCCAGTGGCCGCAGCAGCAGGTGACAGGAGCCACCACCTGAACCAGCGTGAAGACCACCAGCAGGCCCCCCACCCAGCGAGGGCCTCTGACACACGTGTCGGGGTTGACTGGACACCGGCTGGGAGGGGACTGCGTGTGAAGAGACGACCAAAACCGACAGCAGACACTCAGGGCCGGACTGGCCACCGGGGCCGCCCCGAGGGCAGCAGCAGGTGCCCCGTGGCTCAGCTGCAGGCCGCTGCCCTACAGGCGATGACAGGGAAGCGGCTGGCGGCACTGCAGGACCCCCCTGCTGCCTCTTGGCCCCCCTCCGGCGCACCAGCTGTTTCCCCCAAGCAAGTTCATTTTCATTTCCCTTCCCTGATGTTCTAAAAGCAGCAAGGCTTCTGTTATTGATCACGAGCCCTCTTTCCTGCAGAAAAGGCTGTGTTCTGGGGGGGGGGGGGAGCAGCCCAACACAATGAAGTATAAATCCAGCAAAAAGGACAAACGGGAGAACAGGAGCTGCCTGACGTGACTCACTGAACAGGAAGCCAACAACAGCTCGTCACAGGAAGAGGTGACGTGTTTTTCTGTGAGCCCCCACTGCACGCGTTTTGCTATCCTTCAAGATTTGCATGAATTTGATTTCCAAAAATAGTAGAAAGGAAGAAGAGTCAGAGGGTCAGTGTGGCCCCGCCTGCTGCCCTTTCTATTCTGCTAAATGCCCGGGACAGCGGGAGTCGCGGGGGCCCTGCCCCCGTCCTGCCCCGGCGCCCCCGGGGAGCGGGCTGCTCAGGCCTCGCGCGCTGCACGCCGTACCTGTGGTCGCTGGAGAAGGCAGGGGGTAGTTCTTCTCCTCCTCCATGAACTGCAAGGCCACGGTGCAGAAATTGCTCTCGTACTGAACGACGAGGTGACTCAGAGCCACCACCAGTTCCTGCCGAGAGGGACAAGGACAGTAACGCTTACTGGCGGCGGGCAGAGGACTGAGGAACAGCAGTGAGGCTGAAAGTTCATGTCGAGTGCTCGAGTCACCACAGAAAAAAGAAAGGTTAAAACAAACTGCACTCGGTGTTGGCAGCAGGGACTGACCCCTCCGGGGACGCACTTGGGAGAGTCCAGGGGGAACAGGGGCCCCTGGCCGGGCAGTGTGGGCGGGGTCTCGAGATGGGAACGTGTGCACGGAGCAGGTGTCCCCAGGACACAGGTGCGAATGACACCCTCCGGGGGAAAGGCGGACGGGCCGTGGGCTAAGGTACGTGTTGACTGGGCCCTGCCGCTGGGCGAGCCATCTGAATTCTGGGCACGTTAAAGCAGAGCACGTCTGACAAGCCAGGGCACGCTCTATTAAATTGCAAAACTTGCAAAGAAAAATTAGCGTCTGGTCCCTAAAAAGGCAGAAACTCTCCAGGATCCTTAGGCCCGACTACCCAAGGAAATGAGCACAGCGGGGCTCTGTCGCATGAGCACCTGGGGGCCCCCGGCTTGCACGGACCCCTGCGGCCCCATGGTGGGGGGTTCCGCCCAGGTGCCCAGCTCCGCACGGTCCGGGCCCCCTGCGGCTGGCCCTCCTCTCTCCTGTGCTCCCTCCCCCGCCTGGAGCCCACACGTCCCTTCGTCTCCTCCTGGCACGTCCGTGCACTGCTTCCAAACCCACGCCCGTGTCCCCCTCTCTCTTCACGCTCCCGGCCAGCCTTCCCAGCGCTGGCCAAGCATCTCGGCCTGAGTGCTCCCGTGACCCCAAACTCCACATGCCCGCAGTGCGCTGGCGCCCCTTCCCAGTCAGCTCCCACCAGGGACTCCTCGGTTCGTGCCCACGAACTGTGGACCCCCGACCCACCTCCCACCCGATCTGCCGGAGTCTGACTGCCCTCAGTCCCCGGCGAGCCTGCTCACGCCCACTGCCGACACCCCATCTGGCCCTGGTCTGTGGCACCTACATGCCTGCCCACGCCCCCCGCAAACAGGAGCACAGCTTCTGTGCCACGGAAAACGAGTCACGCAGGGGTCGCCCGCTCGACCCTGCCCCGCAAACACGCAGACTGTGCCATCTGCGGAGAGCACCGACCCTCCCCCCTTCACTCTGATGTCGGGCGAGAAGAGCTGGTGCCGGGCGCTGGGACGTGAGCTGGCACCCAAGCCCGGGACCCGCTGATGCAGGGAAAGCCGTCAAAGGCCAAACGCCGAGCTGGCTGCCCCCGCCCAGCGGCTCCGGGAGCACGTCTGACCACTGAACACCAGTGTGTGGGTGGTTCTGGCTGGGGCGCAGGCCGGCGACACTCCCGGCTTCTGGAAGCAGCTCCACACAAGCGCGCCCGCACTCCGAGACCCTCGGCCCGGCCCCTCTGGCCGGCAGCGTCGCTCAGTCCCACGTTCCTCCTGACCTCCAGCCTTCAGCTCGCACGCACGAGGAAGCCAGGCCTTGCCTGCCTGGGTCTCAGCCATGCCCTGCCCCTCGCGCCCACCACCCTCTATTGAGCACGGACCCTTGAAGGAGCCGGCAGTCCTGCTCTGGGCCTGTGCACCTGACCCTGTGTGAGTGTCCCCAGCTCACCCCGAGACTCCTTCAGGCCTCCTGCTCAGATGCCTCCCTGAGCACCCCACCTTCACCCAGGGGTCCCCTCCAGGCCCGCTCCACCTCCACCCTGCTTCACCTCCCTCGGGGCACGACTGCCACCTATGTCACACCTGAATCTGTTCGGTCTCCAGCCCGCCCCACCTCCGAGTGCAAGCTCTGAACAGCCGGGTTCAGTTCTGTGCCAGACCGAGAGCTGGTGACCCCGGGCACAGTACATGGCAGGTGCTTAACGAGTATCGACCAAACGAAGCCTTTCCCTTCAGACACGTTACCATCTTCACTACCTTTAAGGATTCAGGGACATCACCCCTGGGCTCATGCACGGCCCCAGGGGCTCCTGCTAGCGCTCTCACTTGCTTGCGTGGGAGGTCGGATCGGACCACGCGTCTTCCTGGGGTCCCCCCTGGGCCCCCGTGTGCTGGCTGCCCCCTCCCTATTTCCTCCCCGGAGGGCTGCCCCCGCCGCGTGTTTCCAACAGCACGTTACCGCCTGACGCCTGGTGGCCCGTGGATTCAGGCTTGGCCCCCTAACTGTGGCAAGACATGGCAGTGTTCGGGGAGCAAGTTTGTTCCGACGTGAATGCCCTCCAGTCTCGCCCGGGCAGCTTGGCCCCGTCATGTCCACCAGGGACTGGACAGCCTCTGACCCTTCTCTCAGTGTCACAGAGTCAGGCGTGCGGGGAAGGGAGATGGACGCCTCACACTGCTCCTCCGTGGTCTGAGGTTACTACCCACGAATAAACAAAACTCAAAGCTTTGAAGGCGGCTGGTGGCGGGGAAGCTGGGTGTGAGGATGTGGCTGGGCGGTGACACACCCGCACCCCGCGCCTGGCCCTTCTGGGGGGGGGCGGCTAGCTGGCGGGGCACCCTGGCCTTTATACTTCATGGACAAGTTCAGGTCCACAGAGATCTGGGAGGCTGATGTGAATCCACTGACTTCATCAGGTGAGCTCGCTGAACAAGCCCCCCTCTGCCCTCACGTCGCCTCACCCAGGAAAGGATACTCTCACCAGACAAAGGAAACGCGTGTGATCTTTTCCGCGTTGAATGCATGTGGCTTTATGAAAACCCCACCACACGTCCCCACTTCTCTCCGCCGCCGCAAACTGGGGTGCAACGGCAGCGGGCTGCACATGTCCTCGTGCCTCAGCTTCAGGGCAGAGCGGCCACGCTGACCGGAGCGGTGAGGGGGTGCATGAGCTGGCAGAGCTCGATGCCCGAGCCTGAGCTGCGCTCTGGACCCTCAGGGCCCCGGAGCGGGGTCTCTCGGACCAGCAGGCTGGGCCCGAGCTCCCGACGGTCCTGCCACGTGGCTCTGGACGTGGAGACAAGCTGGCGGTGGCAGCGGGGTTCTGCAGACAGTGCGGGGTCCCGGTCTCTGAGCAGGTCCCACCTCTCTGCGCGGCTGTCCCCACCCACCTTGCCCAGGCCGAGTCCTCTCTGCAGCCGCTGCCCGCCTCCCCAAACTTCTGTGCCCCACGTCCTCACAGTGAACGTGGCCTCATCGTCTCCTGTCCGAGCAGAGACACCCCAGGCCTCACCCAGCACTCCGGAGCATGGCACCCCAGCATCTGCTGGAAGAATGAGGAGCTGGGCACCGAGAGAGCAGGCAGGCTCCTGACACGCAGGGCCAGGCGCCGAGCCACCGCCCTCTGCCTCCCCCCACCCCCCCGCCCCTCCTGCTTGCTGCTCTGGCCATCCGAACGGCGGGCAGCCCCTGGGCACGCTGTGGTCCTTAGTGTCCCTGGACCTTTGCACACACTCTTCCTGCCCTCCCTGCCTCTCCCTGCCCCTCGCCTCCCTGACCAGGGCTGAGCCCCCACCTATGGAAGCCTTTCTGACTCCTCCTCCCCGACGAGGTAGGGCGGGCGTCACCCTGACCTGCCCCAGAGAGCTCCCGCCCCCCTCTGCGGCCCGGCGCATCTACGAGCGCTTTGGCACGGCTGCTGGTCCCCGTGCCTGCCCCCGGCGCGGGCTCCTCTCCCGCTCTGTGCTCGGGGCCTGGGGTGCAGAGCGCCTGCGTGCGGAGCCCGGGACGGATGAGCGAGTCCTCTGCCTCCAGATGAGGCACGTCCCTCGTCAGCGGGGTGGGCTCTGACGTGCGGCTGCGCCCCTGCAACACAGCCACAGCGGGCGGTCCCCCAGGCCAGGCGGTCAGCAGAGCACCCTCGGGAGAGACGCGGCCGCACCTGGGCGTTCTAGCAGCTAGAAAAAAGGGACGCGAGCGGATTTCGGGAAGGAATGGGGCCCCGAGGGCCGCACTGGGGACGTGCCTGAGAACACAGCAATCCTGGATGCGTGCTGGCCGCTCTCCCGTCCTATACTGGAAATGACAGGGGTGTCGTTTCAACTTTTATTAACGTTCTTTCTTACACTCCAGATTTTCTGGAAAGAAGAAAGAAAGCTTTCCATCTTTAGGAGGAATCTGAACGGATAATTAAAGAAACTACTAATTTGCCGCTCTGATCAGCGGTGCCCAAGTGGAGGCAATCTGCCGGGGAGGAAAGAGGCTGGCGGGGCTGCGCCTCCGATCAAGGGAGCGCGGGCGCGGAACAGGGCCGCCGCCGGTCTCGGGGAGCCAGTCCACCCGTGGTTCAAGTCTGGCGGAGGTAAACTTGCCCGATGTGTCCCTCCTGAGAAAACCAGCGGGCCCGCATGAACACGCAGCCCCAGGCCACACCCCGTCCGGTAAGGCACCCGGCCTCCCTCCCCTGTTTCGTGACCTCGGCCACATCAGGTGCCGTGGGAACGAGCGACGCCCGGGAAGAGGCCTGCGCGGCGCGGGGCAGCCTCCCTAGGCCGCCAGCAGCCGTGCGGGTGCCCCGCGGCGCCTCTGCCTGGGGGGACACCCGGCTGTGCCGGGCCCGCCTCCGACAGAGGTGTGAGGCCTCGGGCGGAAGCCATGATGCTTGCACGTGCACACAGCCAAGTCAGAGTTTTCCCCGTGGCAAACGTGTTCCGATCCGCCGCTGACAAACACGGGGGCGGGGAGGGGAGCACACTACACAAACCTTTCCGTCTGTCTGTGGGTGTCTACTGCTGTTTTAGTCGCCATGATGTGTGTGTGATGCTCCCAGGCAGGCAGGAGCCTATTACACAAGCTGCCGGGAGACGCAGCCTGTTAAATGCCTTTAAATGAAGCAAACACACGAGTATCTGGTGAAGAAACGCATTTGGCAGAGGGTTACACAAACATTTAAAGGTCTGCTCTCTAAAGGATGCGTGCCCCTGGGAACTGAGGGCTCACGGCTGCGGCCACGGCCACGGGCTCCGACCCCTGAGCGCCGCGAGACGCCGGTCGCGAGGCGCTCTGCTGCTGCCCGCGGACCCCGGGGCCACGCACCTTGCGGACCACGGGGCTCCCGTCGTTGATCAGCTGGGCCAGCATCATGGCCACGTTGTGGTCGATGGTGGTGGAGTGGTCGGTCCTCTCTGCAGAGTTGCCCACGAACGTGCCGAGGGCGAAGACCGCCGCGCAGCGCACCTGCAGGACCGGGGGGCCGGGTCACGGCGGCGCCAGAGGCCGGCCGCGGCCTGACCCCCACCCGGCCCCCTCCTTCACACACCGCGTCCAGGCGGGATGGCCGGCACTCGGGCCTTGGCCGGCCCGGACGCGTGCGGCGGCGGGCTCACCTCGGGGATGGGGTCGGAGAGGAGGCTGTAGAGCTTCTCGTGCGCGCTGTCCCTCACGCCGCACCACCTGGCCGGGTCGAAGTTCTGCCAGACGCGCCCCAGGCAGATGGCCACCCACTGGCGCAGCAGCGGGTGGGGGTCGCCGAGCTGTTCCAGGCAGATGGCGATCAAGTTTCCCTGCAGGCAGGCTTCCTGGGGGGGGGGGGGGGACAGCGCCCGAGGTCACCCGGGGCCACCGGAGGTCACCCGGGGCCGCCGCGGCCAGGGCGGGGGAGGGGCGCCCGCGGCCCATGCCCACAGCTTGGGGAAGCTCTCATACCACGACATCCGCCCAGTTTTCCTCGTTCCAAACCCACCACTTTCAACGTGCCCTGCCAAGGGCTGGCCCCATGCCCTGTGGCGCCCCCATCTGGGGGGCCCGGTTCTGCAGCCGCTCAGACCAGCATCCCTGCTCCCTGCTCCCACACGGGGCAGCTCCGGGCGGCCACGACACTCACCTGTCCCGTGTTGTAGCTGTTCACGATCACAGCGAGGATGAAAGCCGTCATGGTCCGATGCTCGGCCTGGAAAGCACAAGCCGGCCTGGGTCTGTGTGTCCCTGTGGCGGAGACCCGTCACTCCCCCGGCACAGCAGGGCTCTCCGTTCTGAACCGGAGTCCACGGGAAAGAACACCATGCAAGAGGGTCTGAGGGCTCTGGGCTGGCCTCTCAGAGCACGGCCCTTCCCCGGCAGGGACAGGATGGGGCGGGCCGGGCCAGCTGGGGCCCTCAGTGCATGCGAGCCCGTCCCGC
Source organism: Paradoxurus hermaphroditus (assembly GCA_004024585.1). Lineage (NCBI taxonomy): Eukaryota > Metazoa > Chordata > Mammalia > Carnivora > Viverridae > Paradoxurus > Paradoxurus hermaphroditus. The sequence continues at coordinate 41,431 of PITB01009269.1, read as the reverse complement.
TCACCCCACACCCTGTCCGAGCCCGTGGAGGCACGCCGCCCGCCCCTGCTCGGTGCGCTGGTGGAGAATGCGTGACCCCAGCACCCTGACTCGGTTCCCGATTCCTTCTGGCTGCTCTTCTGTCATGTGGGCCAGTCTTCAGCTGTCCCCTTCCCCTGTGCCTCTGCTAACGGGGGATCCATTCTGCCCATCTGTAACGGTGTCATGGCGCTGGTGTTTTTAATGAGCACGAGCAGAGTCTGAGGTCGATCTTTCGCGCTCTCGCCATTGAATTAGTCACGGCTGCAATTCCAACATTCTTCCTCTGGTCTTAATCCCTCGAACTCGTGACGACTACGGCCTGTGTTCGCAGCCAGTGCTTACGAAGATGCCCGCACGCCGGCCCTCTCCTCAGGCCTGCGCCGCTGCCTGCACCCCCGTGGGCTCAGTCTCCTCCCGAAGCGCAGTCTTTGTAAGCCCTTTGCTGGGCGTCCGAATGCGGCAGCTGTGCGTCCGGGACCACATGCTGGCTTCGCCGTGTCTTGAATGGTGCACGAGGTGGCAGGGGGCTCTGGGGGGACAGTCCTTTCCTCCAGCGTCAGTGTCTGTCACCTGCCGGGGCTACCCGCCCCTGTGCAGAGGCCCTCTTCTCATTCCAATTACTTTTAAGGTTTTTCCCTTTTGCCTTTGATATTTTCTACCTCTGCTGGTTGAGTCTGTGTGGATTTTTTACTTAGTCTTCTCAAGATTCATGGTGCTTTCACTGAGAACTCATTCCTTTCTTCAAGTGGGGAAAATTCTCAGCGGTGATCGGTTCACGTCCTGCTTCTCCCTGTGTCCCGAGTGCGCACTCTGACCTCGGGCCGGCAGCGGCGAGACCCCCCCCCCCGCCCCCCGCAGGCCTCTGCGTCCCCTTTGTGCTCTCCGCCTGCTTCATTCCAAGTGATTCCCCTACGACCTCGCTCGCGGACTGTGCTATTCTACAGTCCACTTCACCCACGGAGCTCTGGACGGCAGTGTCTTCCGTTACAGGACAGCCCCCCACCGCAAAAAACCTGCCTATTTATTAAAGAATCTAGTTGGTCCTTTTTGAGGATGAGTAAAAAGGAAAAACTACATTATTTTCTTACAACAGACCCAGATCTACTTCTGAGGAAACAACCCAATGGTGTATTTCCGGACATAATTAAAAAAACAAATTGTTTCACTGAACCATCTGGAGCATACTCAGCCTTACGGATTTTACAGTCTTTTCCAGAGAACTCTATTACGATCAGTTCTCGGTTGCTAATTTCCTGTTTGCTGACTCCACTCAGTGCTCTGTCCTGCGGGTCGGGAGCCGGCTTGTGCTTCTGGCCCGCGTCTCGTGGGCTCTGGGCCGTGCCAGCGCCCTGCAGGGTTCTGCCTTCGCTTCTTCCAGGGCCCCGGAGACCTCGGCCCAGATGTGGAGAGACAAATGGGAGCTCTTTTCCGAGCCCTTCCCACGGGTGGCGTGGGGCGGCCTCAATGCTCCCGTTTTAGCAGGTGCCCGTCTCTGCCCTGAGGCCGCTCAACCCCGTCCCGGGTGTGGATGAGGGTCCGTGTGTGCAGGGAACCCCAAGGTCGGCGGCCCCTCCCTCTGAGGCTCTCCTCAGACTTCTTGCTTTGGTTTTTGGCATTGTGGCAATGTTCTTTCTTTCAAGTTTCACTATGGGTTCAAAATGTCAACGTGTCTGCAGCTGAGGCGGGGCCCACGCGTGCCGGCTCGGCTCAATGCTTGGCCATGATCGCCGCTTCGGTGTCCTTGTCCGTTTGGCTGCCTGGATTCTTACCGAAACACAGAGACGTGGCTGTTTCCAGACCTCGTGTGAAGTGTCTGCTGTCACCAGCGAGGATGGTGCTCAGTTACCACACCTGAGTTGAGACACACGGGCACTATCTGCCTTTTACCTAACAGCCCAGCCTCTAATGTCTCCTGGGTTTTCGCTGGTAACCAGCATTTAGCATAGAAAAGCCGGGCGGAAGCATGCTTGCACTTGGAATACGCCTGAAAGGCGAAGCGAGATCCAGGGGAGCCTCGGGGCGTCTCCTGCTCTCTCTGCGATGCCAGGGGCTGCAGGGACGGGGCCCCGAGACCCGCTGCGGCGCAGCTGCGGGGCGGGCTGTGTGTGCCGCCCGCGGCTTCCCGCCGTTCAGCGGCTCATGGAATAACCTGCGCGAAACTTCAGCCCTCGCACTCTTCCCTCCCCTGCCTTCCCTCCCGACTCAAGGCGCATCGGCGTCTTGTCGTGTTCCAGAACCTTCACGAGGCACACGAGCTGTCACAGCAGAGACGTGCAAGCACCCATTAATCTAACTCAGCTGACAGGACGTGAGGGAGAGTGCTCCTGCTGCGCTGAAGGACACGCCGGGGGGACGGGTGAACCCGAACCACCAGACCAGGCGCGCGTCTCTCCTACACAGACGCGCAAACGGAGTGGCTCTGCCATCAGGTGCACGCCGCCCGCCCACACCCCGACGTGGCCCCCGCCCGCAGGGAGCAGCCCCGGCCACGGGCTCCCCAGAGCGTGGCGCGCCAGGGAGACAAACGACACGGACCCCGGGGGTGTCCCGTTAGGGGACGAGAGTCTTACTGGCATGTACGGGTCTGCCAAGACCGACAAGAAGTATTTGTGACCGTTGTCCTTCACCAGGTCAGCTTGGCACGACTGGGGAGAGAAAGAGACAGGGAGAGAAGTGAGTGCAGGTGCCTGTACGGGCCCTCTAGCTCCGTCACGTGCGAATAACGGACGTGCGGTCGGTGTTAGCTGCCTTAGTAATTTTCTCCTCCCACATCCAACGTCCACTCGGCGAACCTTCAGACCTCGTCCAACCTGCAGATGCACCTTCCGGGGCCGGGGCCTTACGCACGCTCACGAGGGCGCTGCTCCAACAGGAGAGGGCCCCGGAGGCGCCATCACCTCTGCAACCCCGGCTCTCGCCCCCCTTCCCAAGTTCCCCTCCTCCCGCCTTCAGAGTGGCCGCAGACCCCAGGCCCTGCTGCGGCTTTCCTGGGGATTCTGTGAGCACAGTCCCTGGGATTACTCGCCTACTTCGGCACGTGCTTCCCAGAGCAAAGGCCCCAATCCTCACGGAAGACTTTGAGGCGGAGCTGCAGAGTCAGGGGTAAGCACACTGTCAGGGGCGCAGCTCCCCCTGCTCTTCGGGCCGTGCCGCTCCCACAAGCACCTGCACGGCTGTGGGTTCACGTGCTCAGTGCACATTTGAGGAGCCGCTGGTGCCAGGCACCGGCTCCGTCCTGGACGCAGAGACAAGGCCCACACCCTGCTCACCGTTTCTGGAGGAAACAACCGTGCGTGTGTGACGGCCAGGAGACCCTGGGGACTTGGGGACTTGGGGACTCAGGGAAAGGAGGGGTGCCTAAGCCGAGGGGCAGCTGAGATCTTCTGCAGAGTCCTTATGAAGGTGAAGGTGAGCTTATCCTGCGGGATGTGGGGTGCGGATGGCACACGGCTTTGGTGCTGCATGGGGGCCCCAAGGAGGCCTACGGGGGCTGGGGCCTGGGAGGGCCAAGGTGGTGGGCCTGCGGGTTGGCGTCTTGCTGGAACCGCCATGGAGGGTGACCGGGACCCTTGGAGGGAGGCTCGTGCAGCAAGGGCATTGGGGGTGGGGATGGGGAAGACCCCGGACGCGGAAGAAGGTTGTTCCCGAGGGATCTGGGCAGGAGGGGCCCGGTGACAGGGGATTCACGGGCCCGCAGAGGAGAAGCAGCAGCTCAGTCTGGGGGCCACTGTGTCTGAGGCACTTCTGAGACCAGCAGAGTCGTGAGGAGGGAGGAGCATGTATGCTGCAAAGAGCAGGGTGAGTCCAAGCTGACCTTCTAGGCCGGAAGTCACACCGTGTTGGGTGGGAAGCCACACCGCAGTGGGGGGTGCTCTGGGCCATAGAGGACGGGGTCCTGGAGGACACGGGAAACGGGTGCCTGGGAACAAGGGGCTTGTAAGTGACGCCCATGGCTGAGGCATCCCGGAGGAGGGAGCCTGGCTGAGAGGAGGCAGCCAGTGTGCCCAGGAGCCCTGATTTCACACCCGGCTCGGTTTGGGGGCATTTTCTAAGTACTGGCTCGTCAAGGAGCTCAGACGATCATGCCCCAGACACTCGCGGCTTTAGGTGCATAGCGCGGAAAGCTCCTGTTTGCACGTAGGAGAGGAAAGGACAGAATGGGAAGCGAGGGGCTAGGTCTCATGCCAGGCTGCCCTCTTGCTGGCTGGGGACCCCTCTTTAGAAATCCGCGCTCTACCACTGGAGTGGCCAGGGAAACACACGACAGTCCGGGAGCATCCGCGTGCGGGAGAGACACGCAGATCACGGATGCTCCATCTTGGAGACGGTGACCCTCGGAATGTGGCCACGACACCGGACAGGCTCCTGGATCAATTCCAGGAAAACTGGTCTGGTGTAACACGTCCACAGGGACACGGCACGCTCCATCCGGAGGACAGAGGCCATTACAGAAGAAGGGAGGGCGGAATTTCAGGAAAGGAGCTCAGACAACAAAAGGGGAAGAGCCATGTCTCCCCCACAACTGCGTGCCCCCCACCCCTGGCTGAGTGCTGCCCAGCCCGGCTCTGCAGACAGAGCACGTGCTTTCCCCCAACCGCGTGCCTGCCCCCCCCCAGGCCATGTGTAGCCCCCTCCCCAGCTCTGCAGACAGAGCACCCAGCCCTGCGCCTCCTCCACGCCGGCCATTTCTGGGGGTTCTGATGATTAGGCGTTTCTGCCTTTCTCTACCAAACCCAGCAGGCAGCCAGCGGCCTCCCATTATGTAGGAGCTGAGCAGGGGGGCGTCGGCGGTCAGGAGGCAGGGGCACCCTGGACTCAGGTCAGCAGACTAACTCCCAAAGAGCCAGGGAAGCTAGGTAACACCATGAGAGGCCCCTCGCTCTGAACGAAGGTTGTGACGGAAGAAGGAAAAAGGCATCAACACTGTGTCCTCCCTGCAGAGGCGGCGCCGAGGGCCCCGGAGAGGGAAGCTCCTCCATACCGCCCGGCAGTGCTGGCGTCCGGGTCTGAGAACGAAGGCCCCTTCTTCTGTTTTAAACCGGGCGCTCAACAAGTCACGCCGAGGCCCGCGTGTCTGCAGGGAAGCCCCTTCAGTGTGTCTCATCGCAGACGACGGGGCGGGCCCGCCAGGAGGAACCGCCACCAAGGCCACCTGCTCGCAGGCCTGCCTGCCCGTTCAGTCCTCGGCAGGAGACGCCTACCGACCAGCTCAGAGCTCGCTTAGACTTTCGCCGGTGTCACTGTCCCAGTCCTGCCCTCCGTCCACACCGTAGGCAGGGAGCCCTGCCCTCGGTCCCCTGGCCGAGTGCCTCACCAGAAGGAAGGGAACACGAGGCCTCTCAAGCGCAACCGAAGGACACACGCTTGGTGGGCACAGGCCTCGGGAAGGTACCTCAGGGCTGCGGGGTCTCCAGCTGCTTCCCTGCATTGTTTTGTCTGACCCCCGCACCCCGCCATCAAGCCACAGGTATGACGTACGAGGGCAGGAGGAGAGGGAACAGCGCGGGTACAAAATGGTTTCTCCTAAGCAAGCCCCTGCCCCACCGCACGCAAAACCAGCTCTGATGTGCTTTTAGTCCTTTCTGCAGCTCTGGTTCCTCCCTTTCAGCGCTTCAGGGAAACACATCTATGTAGGTTTCATCTATTTATACATATGTATATACTTTTTTGAGAGAGAGAGAGAGAGAGCACGTGAGCACAGCAGGGGAGGGGCAGAGAGACGGAGACAGAGAATCCCAAGCAGGCTCTGCACTGTCAGCATAGAGCCCGACGTGGGGCTCGATACCACGGCCCTAGGATCATGACTGGAGCCAAAATCCAGAGTCGGATGCTCAACCCACTGAGTCACCCAGGTGCCCCTAGGGAATTACATTTTCAAAACGAGGGCCAGGGACGTGAGGGAGAGAATCCGAGAAGAAAGCGAGCAGGCACCTCACTGCGGCTCCAAGAGGCACGGTCTGCAGGCAGATTGCCAGGACGGAGCAGAGAACAGGAGGGTTGGTGTCTGCGAGGGCGAGTTTAAGAGGCGGGGCCGGTGTTCCTCGCACTCTGGGGAGCCGGCCTCCTCCTCCTCTACGCAGACTACACTCCGTTCTGGGGGGCAGGGGTGGGGGCAGAGGCACAACTGAATGACAGTCCTGAGCACCAGTGGGTGTGGCCACCCATGACCTGCCCTGACCTTGGAGAAACGCACATGCTTTGTAAATGTATTTTAAAAGCTCAAGACTCAAAATGCTACAGAAAGGCATAGTTGGGGACGTCGGCTTCCCTCCTGGGTCCCTCAGGGGTTGCAGAGGGTTGGCATGATTGCACCGTCACGTGGAGGCGTAACGTCTGGACATAACATGGGAATAAATGTTAAACACGATGTTAGATAAAGCCTTCCCTCAACGCTATGGTATCTGCTGTGTTAGCTTCACCTTTATTCTTCCGATGCTTCCTTACGTAAGTGCAAGAAATGCGAGGACCATGGAGACGGAGGCACCCCTTCCTTCCACACGAGGACCGTCCCATCTGTGTGCTGCGCCGTGCGCTCCTTCACCTCCGGCAACCCTGCCACACGGGGAGTGTGCTCTCTTCACAGCGAGCGCGCAACAGTCCATTGGAGGAGAGCGTGGCCCGCTGGCGCCCGTGCCGGCCAGGCTGTGAATTCCCAGCAGCAGCACGGCCCCGTCACAGGGTAGACGCATGTGCAGTGTGCACACTCTGTCCCTGCGACACAGCCTGCCGTGAAACACCTGAGTGCCCGCCCATCTGAGAGGCGGAAACCCGTGTTCGGTGCAGCCCTACTGCGCACCTTCCTAATCGTGCAGGAGCCCGAGCCTGTCCCACGCGGGGAGGGAGGGGCCGTTTGTATCCCTCTTTCTGGGAACTGCTGGTTCGTGTTCATCCCTTGACCGTTCCTCGTCTGGACTGTTCGTGTTCTTCTTGAATTCTCGGAGCTCCTTATATATTACGAAGGCTAGTCTTCCACCTGGGAGAGGATTTTAAATACCTGCAACCCACCAACGCTTGCTTCTTTGAGAACCTTGCTCGTGTGCCCCCCCCCCATGCAAAAGTTTTATTTTCATGCAACCAAATCTACTAATTTTCAAAGACAGTGAGATTTTTAAGTTAGAGTTGAATAGGCTTTCACCACTCCAAGGTTACACGAGAATTTGACTGGGTTTTCTTCTAGGGCTCTCGTGGGGTCATTCTTTATACTTAAATAATTTACCTCTTTAAAGTCGATTCTGGGGTTCGGGATGTGCAGACAGCGAGCTCCCCTAGCACCAAAAATTCAGGAGCCCTTCATCTTTACCACCCTGAGCTGAGGCGCTGACTTGACCACACGCTCAGCCTTGTGTGCGCCGAGGTCGTTTCTGTCGTGCCCATTTGTCAATCTGTCTGTCCATAATCCAGCCCCACAACGCTCCTTATTACTGGGGCTTCATCATTAGTTTTGGCATCTGGTAGGATTAGATCCTTGCTGTTTTTCTTCCTATTCAGAATTTCCCTAGCAAGTTCTATTTATTTCTCTATAAAAAGTATGTCTGTCTAGTTCCAGAAAAGAGGAAAAAAGAAAAAGCTTGCTGGTGGTTGTGTTGGGATCGTACTACAGTTTAAATGAACTCGGGGAACACGGATACTGACGAGAAGACCTCCTTCTGCCATTAAACAGCCTGCGTCTTCACTGGTTCGGGTGGATGTCTCTGTTCTTCAGGAATGTTTCCCGGTTTCCTTCGCGGGGTTTTGCGCGTTTCGGGTCAGCTTTATTCCCAGATTTGGGGTTCTCTTGGAAACCGGGTGCGTGTACCTTCCACTAGGTGTTCCCTGTGATTTCTGTGTATTACTCTGAGGTCTCCTGCCTCCAACTCTCTCGTTAACGGTATCTCGCTGACGCCGCTGGGGTTCTCAGGCTTCCGGTCCTAACTGTGTGCGAACCGTAGTGGCTTACTTCTACTTTTCTAATTTTTACGCCTTTAATTTCAGCTTCTGTGACAGTGACAGCGGCATCTTCCTCGCTCGCTTCGGCTTTCGTGTTTCCCCGTCAGGTGTGACGCTGGCTCCTGGGCTGACGTGGAACCAGTCTGAATGTTAGAGAAGCAGCTACTGATGCCATGTTATCGAGCGGTTTTCTTCCTTCACGAGAAGATCGACTTCCGCCTTCTCCTACTTGTTAGTGTTATTACTGTAGCGGCTCAGCGTTTCGAAGGCAGACGCTGAACCAAGCCTGGGCCCCGGGGAGGAACCCGCCCGGCAGCGCTGTGCGAGCCTCTCCGTGTTCTCCCGAGTTATTTCCAGATGCTCACGAGTATGGATGTAACCTGCCTGGCTTGTTTTGTGTGCGCTTCTTAGGGTTCTTTGGGTGTGTGCTGACACATAAAACATAAACTTTACCATTTTACCCACATTTATTATTATTAAAAATATTTTTTTTAACATTTATTTATTTTTGAGAGACGGTGTATGAGCCGGGGAGGGGCAGAGAGGGAGACACAGAACCCGAAACAGGCTCCAGGCTCTCAGCTGTAGCGCAGAGGATGACGCGAGGCTCAAACTCATGAACTGTAAGATCATGACCTGAGCCGAAGTCAGACTCAACTGACTGAGCCGCCCAGGCGCCCTGATTTTACCCACATTTAAAGTATGCACTTTGGTGGCCCTGAGCACAGTGCAGCCTATGTCAACGTCATGCTGGCTCCATAAACAGGTGCGAGGTGTCCCTTAATTTCTGTTTGGGAAAGAGTCTCTGCCTGGAACAATGGGGCGTGGCAGGACCCCCGCGCCTCTCGCCGCTCCTTCTGTGGGAACGGTCTGGTTGACCTCCCCACCTCTCCCAGAATCAGTTCAAGAAGTTCTATCTTCCTAGAAATAGAAGCTTGCCGTATTCAGGCTGTTATTGCACCCACAGAGACATGCAAAACAGTCTTAGGACCACACCTGGCCTCCCTCCCATAGTGTTTCCTGCCTGGTCATTTCTAGATTGTTCTAGATTGTTCTTGGCCTTCTTAATTAGGTGAGAGGATTCTTCCCCACAAAGAAACTGCTTCTTATTCACGGTTTCATATTTATATTTTTGTTTGTAAACTCAGAGAAAGTCCTTTCTTTTATCTTTATCAAACTGCTTTTTCCTGCTTGCCTGTAGTTCCTTTTGTGTCACTGTGTCGTCCGTGTAGCTGGCCGCCTGCTCTGCTCCGATTCGGTTAGGACGGCGTGGGCACTTGGCTGAGAAGTTTTCTCTGAACGTGGCTTCAGCAGTATCATGGGGGTCCGTTGCCCCTTATTTTCATTTTCTGTACTTTTAGAAACTATAATTTCGTTTTGTATTTTTCCTTTGACCCAAGATTGAAGATAATTGCTTTAGAAAAATAATAAATGTCTAGTTGGAAGGCCTGTTCTGTCGTCTGACACCGTTATTCATTCCTGGTCCTGCCATGCACATTGTCTGCACCATTGCTGCTTTTCGGAAATTCTTCAGGGTCCTTTCGTGGCCTAATATCTGGTCAGATCTCTCAAACAGACATTTAACAGAAGAAACGGTCTTCGTAATCAGGACACAGGATTCCACACGCATTCTTCGGGCTGTACTTGTGAGTCTACGCCATCCTTCACGAAGGCGGCAACGACGGTCGTGCCTGCCTGTGCCTGGGCTGTTACGAGCTCTGTGGACGCAGATTCTACCACCGCCTCAACAGGAAGTTGTTTAAGTCCCATTTAACACGCGGAAGCCAAGGTCCGAACAGGCACTGACCTGCCCAAGGGCCGCCGGCGGAGCCGGAGCCCAACCCAAGGCCCGTCCAAGTCACGGCGCCTTCCTCACTTCATTTAGCGCCAAGACGTTTAACTCCACCCTCTCCACCCTGTGGGAGGACAGGGGACACTTGGGCTTCCAGCGTGTCGCTCAGCTCTCTCCCCGACGAGTGTGGAAACACTCTTGCCGGCAGAGCTCCTCGGCTCAGGTGCGCGCCAGGAGGCGGTGGTCCCGCCGGCCGGCTTCGGGAGCCTGCGCCCGGGGCCCTTCTCCCCGCCGGGCTCCTGGGGTTTCTCTGCTATGTGCAAATTAGACCAACACACGAGCGAGAAAGAGCAACACGACAGCACCTGGCGGTCCGCTCCTCCCACCCGCGTCCAGCTCCCCAACGGCGGCCAATCGCAATTCTTTTGGACAGGTTTTCAAGAATTTACCTCCGGATTTTGAAATTATGGCTATGTCTTCACGCAGCCATTTTAGACATTATCTGCCAGCGTTCCACGATAGAACACAAGGGTCTCGCTCTTGCCCTTCCAGCCTGGCTTCCCACCTGCTTCCCTGCACGGCCTCATGGCAGCTTCCGGTCAACTCGACCCTCGGTGTTTGCAGCACACGCAGGCAAACCTTCACTGAGGCGGCGGGCCCTGGACCCCGACGGCTTTCCTCGCCATAATCCTTTCGTTTCCTTGCTTCTCTGGCCGATGGACAATGCCCCACTCATCTCGGCACCTCCTCAGGCGTCAGAGAACAGCCAGCTCCTGCCTCTCTGTCCACCTGGCCTGGGGGAGCTCCGCCCTGGGCGGATTCTGGCCTAGGCCCAGAGCGGCCCTCACCCCAGTGCTGGTCCGTCTGCTGGACTGCACCCCGTGGCTCCTGGCGCTCCTTTGAGATTCCTGGACTCATGTGAGCCGCTTATTTCTGTAGCAGAGCCCTACTGTCCAGCCAGGCCCTGCAACTGTCCCTGAGGGTCACGCCGAGCCACGCTGCGTGGGGTCCTCCCCCACTTGGTGTCAGTTACCCAGAAGGGCCCCGGGCTCAGGCTCCCGGGCTCAGTTACCCAGGGGCAGGATGGGCGGTGGGGATGGAGAAATGCTTCTGAACGGAGACCCCCGCCCCCCCAGCCTCCTACCCCTCTGATACTGGGTGCTTGCACTCACACCTTGTTTTTGACGTGACTCGTCTCCCTGCCTCTCTGTCTTGGCTCTTGGCCTGTTGTCCCCACTGGGGGCATCCGAGCACCCTCTGGGCACAGCCTGTCGAGTGAGCCCAGCCGCCCTCGGGACCTTTTTTGTGGTCTTACTGTGGCTAGACTCCCTGAAGTGCCTGCCTTCGTGTGAGCTCTTTACCCTGGCCGCTGCTTTGTTACACTCTCAGCTCTCTGAGGACAAAGACCCTGGTTATTACTCTCTACGGTCCCGGAATGTAGCAAGCAGTCTGGTTCCCATCAGAAGTCCACTAAGTGTTTGCTGAGTGAATAAAAAAGCCGACGTGTGCACGGAGAAGTATCACGATTCCCGGTCACAGATTGGGAACCACACCCAGTAACTGCTTCCAGTGTGGACGAGTCACCCCAGCGGCAGGAAGGGCAAGGGCTTCCCTGGGCCCAGAGCGGCCGAGCAGCCAGGACGCTGAGGACCGGCCTCTCCCTGCCACGCGCCGTGGGCTTCCACCCGGACCCTGGACCCAGGTCACTGCCAGGTGTGGCCTCACGGTCCCGGGGGTGGGGGAAAGGTGACGAAGCTGGCACCTCCTGGACTGTATAATAGCCCAGCCTCAACTTCAGGCCCCACATACCAGATCTGTGGTCGGCCTTTTCATAAAACACGTAAGACTTGGGTCCTGCCAGGCTGCTCTCTCGGGCTGACCAGCACCCCCGTCCTCACTCTCCCTCTGCTCTCGGGCTGACCAGCACCCCTGTCCTCATCCTCGCTCTGATCAGCACTGCGGAGCCGGCGAGCGACTCAGCCCAGCCTGACAATGAATCACGGGCCCTGAGTCATCACCCAAAAAAACGGCCTGTCTCGACTGCCCTCAGCACCGAGCTGCCGCCTCAGCTCCTCTCACCAGGAAGTCCCCTGCAGCCTGAGTCACCGCGCCCATTCATGCCGCAAAAGGGTGATCTGTCACTTCCCCACCCGCACCAGTCCCCCGGCAGCGGGCCCAACGACCGGGCCGTGAGCGGCAGTGACGGCCTCCTGCTCGCTTCCTCTGCTTTCCGTTTCACTCCGGGAATCCAGAGGCATCTGGAAACAATGGTCTCCCTTCTGCAGAGACAGACACACTCGGCAGCAGCCTGGCCTGTCACCAAAGTGCACGTGTGGCTGGGCCCGGCCTCTTTCGGGCAGGTGCGTGTAGGGACAGTCCCCGGCTCCTGCGACGTACTCTTTGGGTCCACGGTTCCCCAGGGGCCCCTCGGGGGCGGGTCTGAGTCTCCTCCAGGGCGAAACCCGTTCTGAGGGCCTCTGAAGTGCAGCCGCCTCACGTAACTGGGATGACGGCTACCGAGAGCCGCGTGGCGCCTGTATTTTACCGAAAAGCACCAACAGCACCTCACACCCACCGACACGGCACACCCTTGCGGACTGCAGCTTCGTGAGATGCGCAGACTTGTTCTCCTTGACGCGAAGATTTAGTTTGTTTTCCGCCCCTGCACTTTATAACCCATAGTTTGGAAATTAAATGGGCCATCAAAGCATTTAATTATTGATGTCCAAATGAGCAGGCGGGAGGGCAAGTAACATTCATTAAGCGCCTACGGCAAGCCAGACGCGGGGCCGGGCCTCTACTGCGGACTCAGGGCTGTGCTGCCCCGGCCCCTTCACCGCCTGCGCACCTGCTGGGGCCGGGCCTTGGGCAGGGAGGCCGGCTCAGTCAGAGAACTGAGAGACAGAATACACGAAACCCTGGGAGTGCCAAACGAAACGGCTCCAACACCAAACCTTATGAAATAAGGCTAAACCAGCAACAAGGCAGGGAAATAAAAACAACGATATTCAGATTTACAAAAAATAATGAAAGATAGTAAAGGAACCGTGTTCGACTTCAGACGTAAAGCAGGCCATGTAACAAGATCCCAGTGCACCAGTGACCCCTGTAGGGAGGGCAGGGTGGAAGTGGGGTTGGGGGGGGAGAGCATGTGGAGACACCTGGCAAACACACCGCAGCCAGGCAGCCAGGCAGCCACGGTGATGGCGCCAGGTTGACAGCGCGGACCCCCGCCGTGACGAGAAGGGCGCTCTGCCTCCGTGGTCTTCCTCCCCAAGCCCGTCACCCAGCATCAGACACAGCCCAGCGGAGGGACGGCCCCAGCACCCCCAGAACTGCCGGGCCACCCGAAACCAGGCACGTGAGAGACGGCTCCGCCCAGAGGCGCCTGGGGAGACGTGACGACAGCAACACCAAGGACGCCCGAGCCGAGTGTGGACTTGGGTTAGCAGCAGCGTGTCAATACCGATTCCCGAAGATGCTGAGGAAAGGGGAAAGTGGGCGTGGGACACACGGGCACTTCACGTACGTTTTTAGGTTTTCTGCAAATGTAACCTGGTGCAGAACAGAAAGGAGTTTCAGAAGACAGAACCCGCAGGAGCAAGGCAGGCAGAGACAAAACGACAGAGAAGCTGCCAGCGCAGGAGCACTGCCGGCCCCAGGTCCTGACCGCCGACCCTCTGGCCCTCTGGTCACACTCGGGTCACAGGGACCCGAGTCGTCACAGGACGGGAGAGAAGGCTACAGCCACTCACTTTCTCCAAGAGCTCTTCTGGGTGAGCCTGGAGGGGGCGGCGGGACGGGGTGCAGGTGCAGGAAGAGAGGCTGGCGACGTCAGAGCCGGCGGCGGGGGGGCGGTGATGGTGGTGGTGGTGATGGGATTGCTCTGCAGGGAAACCGGCACGCGCTCTGGGACCGGGAAGGGGAGCCAGCACGGGTGTGAGGGCACAGAAATAAACCGCATCCGCTTCTGCTCACGGAGCGTCTTCTTCCCGGTGCCGCGACAGCTTCGCACATGGTGGAGCCCTGTGTGTCCCCGGATCCGGATTGGCTTCGCGAGTACGACACAGACAGCGTTTCTCCAAACCCCCAGACGCTGCCCCCGGCGCCCTGGCGGCACTATAAATACACCTTTACTAAGTGGAACTTGGGAAAGTCGGCCTGAATTGCTATTAACGGTGCCTCCGAGTAAACCCCAACCAGCCGCCACCGGGGCTGCAGCGCTCGTTGCCCGTCTCCCCTCCCGCGGTCCGGGCCATCAGCAGAAAGGAAAAGGGTGCGGAGGGTCGGAGAGCCTCGCTGGAGCACAGCCGGCACCGCCCGCCCGGAGCGCGCGGCCGCAGAGCTGCAGGTGTGGCCGCGTGCGTGCACTTTCTCTTCCCCCTGTGACATCGCTCGTGATCTGCGACCCCATCGCACGACCTCAAGGACAATTTAAATACTCTGCATCGTGCGCGCTCTCTCCCCTCGCCTCCCTGTGCTTGTCTGCACTTTTTCAGAGTTACAGATGGTGCGAGGCTCTGCCGGGAGACGCTCCTGAGACGGAGGACGCTCTCTCCCAGAACCACAACCCCCCGTCCCTCACGGGGCTCGGCAGCGATGCCGTGCTGTCATCCAACAGCTAGTCTCCATTCGAATTTCTCCCACGTACCAAACAGTGTCTTTACAGCTTTTGGTTTTGGGTCCAGGATCGAGACCCACACTTCCTGGTCATGCATTATGAGTCTTCATCTAGAATAATTTCCCCACATTTCGCTGTCTTTCTCGAATTGAAAATCTAGAAGGGACAGTACAGTTGTTCATAGACTGTTCCACAATTTGAAATTCAAAAAGGAATTTTTTAACACTTGTTTATATTTGAGAGACACGAGCAGGGCAGAGAGAGAGAGAGACACAGAATCCGAAGCGGGCTCCAGGCTCCCAGCTGACCGCACAGAGCCTAATGTGGGGCTTGAACCCATGAACTGTGAGATCATGACCTGAGTCAGACTCGGACGCTCAACCAACTAAGCCACCCAGGCGCCCCTATGTTATTTATTTTTGAGAGAGAAAGAGAGAGAGGGAGGGAGAGAGGGGGAGAGAGAGAGAGAGAGGGAGAGAGAGAGAGAGGGAGAGGGAGGGAGGGAGGGAGGGAGGGAGAGAGAGAGAGAGAGCATGCGCAGGGGAATGATACGGAGAGAGGCAGACACAGAATCTGAAGCAGGCTCCAGGCTCCCAGCTGACCGCACACAGCCTCATGTGGGGCTTGAACTCATGAACCATGAGATCGTGACCTGAGCCAAAGTCAGACGCTCAACCGAGTAAGTCACCCAAATGCCCCCAGAATCTGAAATTGTTAACAGCTCTACTGAGATTGAAATGATATACAAAAAACTGTCTAAAAATACAGATTTCAGTAAGTTCGGACATATGTACGCGCCCATGAAGACATGCCCACCACTAAGGTAAGCAGTCTCTGTCCTCAGAACTTTCCTTGTGCCCCTTGCAAATCCCCCTCCCCAGGCAGCCATCTGCTCTGTGAGTACAGTTTACACTTTCTGTGATTTTATATAAATGGAATTACATACTGAATACCCTTCTTTTACTGGCCTCTTTCCCTCAGCTATTTTGGGGCTAGTATATCCTTTTTTATTGCATAGCAGCACTGCCCTGTGTGGATACATCACGGTTTGCTTATTCACGCCCGTTGATGGTCTCTGGGCTACTCCGTTGTTTGACTATCACGAACAAAGCCGGTATAAACACCGTGCACGATTTTCTAACAGACGCGTGCCGTTAAAAGAAAATCCCAAGCAGGCTCCACACTGTCAGCACAGAGTCTGAGGTGGGGCTCGATCCCACAGACTGTGAGACCACGACCTGAGCCGACACCAAGAGCTGGGCACTCAGGTGACTGAGCCCTCCCCCGCCCCCCTCCCCCATCGGCACCCCTGGTTTCTTGAAGTCTTATCTGGAGTGTCTGCATCAGTCTTCACAAAGGACGCCGGTCTGCGATGTGTTCCGTCTGGACCTGGCCCCGGGCACTTCCTGCCAGCGATGGAATGACAGGGCAGAGTGCCAATCTGTATCCATCGCCGCAGTGACATTTGCTAGAATTCACCGGTGAAGCCACTGGACCTGGAGTTTTCTTTGCAGGAATGTTTCAAACTACAAATCCAATTTCTTAACAGATACGGTACTATTCTGACTTCCTTCTTAAATGAGAACTCCTGTCATTCGAGGAATAGGCCTTTTTCATCAAACTTACCGAGCGTTCTGGCATTGAGTTGTTCGTAATATTCGCATATTACTCCCTTAATATTTCTAGAACCTTCAGTGATGCCACTTCTCATTCCTGATTTGGGAATTGGCGTCTGTTTTTCTTTCTGGGCAGTCACTCTGGGGACAGTGTAGAGGTTCCTCAAAAACTTAAAACCAGAAGTGCCCTACGATCCGGCAATAACACTAATGGGTGTAGGACGAGAGGAGATGAGCTCAGCATCTGGGTAGCCGTTTACTCATTTATTGATTCTGTTCTAAGAACCAGCTTCTGCTTGAACAGATTTTCTCTATTGCTTTTCTCTTTCCTTTTGCATTGATTTCCACTGTGATCTCGATTTCCTTTCTCCTACTTCCTTCGGGTTTAATCTTCTTTTCTTTCACTAATATCTTTAAGGCTGAAGCTGAGGTCAATGATTTAAAACTTCCCGTTTCCCAAAGGATGCGCTGTAGTGATGTAAAAGGTCTACTCAGGTCCTCTGTCCATTTTTTTAATTGGATTATTTGGGTTTTTCCCATGACGTTACAGGAGTTCCTTATATATTTTGGGTATTAACCCCTTGCCAGGTTTGAAAACATTGTCTCCATTTCCACAGGTTGCCTTTTCATTTAGTGAATTGTTACTTTGCTGTGTAGACGATTTTAGTTTGACATAGTCCCATCTGTGTATTTTATACATAAATATTTAAAGCTACAATATTACTTTATAGAAATATGTTACGTATATCACATTTATGTATTTTAAATACCTTATACATTTTATAAGGTATTTACTTACTACTTGTTAAAATTTTATCTTATAACTCAACATTTAAAAACTTACTTATTTCAAAGCAGGCTTCGTTTCTACGTGTTGGGAAATTTTCCTGTTATCATGGCTGTGCTGTGGCTGCAGGACATCCCGTGTGCAGGACCGTGTCACAGCCTGGCTGCGGTCCGCAGTGCCGTGTGCTCCCGGCGCACGGACAGAGTGTGCTCCGCAGCCGCCGCGGGGCGCGTCCTCCTCCTCACGGATTCCCTTCCACTTGCCGCGCCGCCTGCAGAGACGGGGGCCCCGGCCCCTCCAGGTCAGCGGGGGACGCTCCGCCTCTGCGGGCGGCTCCACCGGGGCTCCTGTCAGCGCTCAGAAACCCTGCCCTGCGCGGATCAGTGCCCAGGACGGTCCTAGTCCTGCGGTGACAGTGACAGGGCTCTGCGAGCACCGCACACTCGTGTCCTTTACCCCCCGAGACACGGCTGCGCCGAAACCTGCGCTGGTGTCAGCACGGGCGCCCCGGCCTTCTCCGCTTGACGGCGGCGTGGGGGACCCGGTGTGTCCTTGCACTGGAAGGGCGTTTCTCACAAGCAGCGCACGGTCCGCTCTTGCTTCCTGGACCCTCCTGGCCACCTCTGCCTTCTAGCCGGCCGCTGGACTGCTCGCGCCGTGACTCCCGAGGTGGCGCCGCTCGAACCCACGCGCCTGTGATTTTCTACTTGTCCGTCCAGTCCTCGCTTCCTTCTCCGTACCTTCTTTCTGTGTCACCTGCACACGTTCACGGTTCCAGGTGACCTCTCCTGCCGGCGGGGGGGGGGGCTCTCTGTGAATAAGATGTTCCCCCAGCAGAGGATCGCGGACGGAGATTTAAGGCGCAAGAAGTCACGCCTACCCTGGAGCTCCTGTCCCGCGTGGGCGCCGCACGCCTTTCCGCCTGGGGACCCTCACCGATGCTGCTCACGGTGTGGGGTGCGGGTCCGCTGGGCCGCACGCCTCCGGTGTCGAGCGTCTTACGAAGTCCTCACCCTGCCGCCGCCTGCAGAGCGGCGCCTCTCACTGCACACAGAAGGCCGGGCCGGTGGCTTTTCTTCGGGACGCGAGGGCGCACGCCCGCTGTCTGCCCGCTGTCCCCCTGCTGGCGCCGCCCTGGCCTGTAGCCCACCATCTCCCTCTCCTTCTCTTTGATCAGCGGCTTCCAGGTTCTTAAATTTATCGTGGTTTTGAGCAGCTAGATTATGACTTGGGTGGTTTCCACATTCTTTGTGTGTGGGGTTCATGGAGCTTCCTGGGTTTGTGCGTTTGTAGTTTTCATCAAATTGGAGAATCTGGACATTTCTGAGCCTGTTTCTTGGGATGTTTTTCCTGGTGGCCGCAGCAGCAGCTCCAAGTACATGTGTGTTAGGCCACCCGCAGGTGTCCCGCGGCCCGGCGACGCTCCTCAGCTGTTCAACAACTTTCCCGTGCCGCCCGCGCCCCGTGCGGGCAGGTGTGACTGCTGACACTGCTGTGCGGCGTGCGGCGGCTGCCGCTCTGGTCTGCACATTTCTTGGCGCGCTGCGGCTTCCCTCTCCACGCGGTTCGGCCGGCCCTGAGGGCTTCGAGTCCCTATGGAACTGTTGACACGGAGCAGACTCCTAGGAACGGTCTCCATGCCCTTGCAGGCTGGTTCTCCCATCTGCGAGGGGTCGGGAGGGTGTTGGTGGGTTTTCTCCTCGCTGTGGATCGCAGATCCCCCCGCTTCTCCACACTCCCGGGCGTTTTGGTAGCGGCGGGCACAGAGTAACACGGTGCACGGGTGATCTGGGGAGAGAGCCTCCTGGGACCAGACTCCACAGGGACAGGAAGGGCTCTCCTGCGCACCTGCCCCCACGGCGTGCACTGCCCTTCGGTCAAATGGCACGGAACCGTCTGGGCCTGCTCCTCTTCCAGGAATCAATGTGGCCGAAGTGATTCTGGCCTCCCCTGCGTCCTTCGGGGGTCCCTCCCATGATGGCCCACGGTGCGTGCTCAGCACATTGCCGCGGCCTAAGAGGGGGCCCCCGACTCTCCCCTCAGCTGGGGGTAGGCCTGCGTGGGCCACCCCATCCTCAACCCTCAGGGAGTGCCCTGTGCTCCGCGCAGACTCTTGTCCTAGTGGGGCCGTCCCTGACCCACCTGATGGCCACACGACGACTTGGGGAGCGTGCCACAGCACGAGAGCCCGTGGACGCTGGTGGGGACCAAGTGTGACTTCTGGCGGGAAGCGAACGAGGGGAGGGAGCCCCTCTCCCAAAGCACACGGAGCTTTAATCTCTGGGAAAGTATCCGAGTGAGCACGAAAAGGAAGGATGAGGTGAAGGGCATTCAGTCTCAGCGGGAAATATTTCAAAATGTCTCTCAATGGGATGACTGCCTTTAAGTAAACAGGGGCTGAGCGCCGGTGAGAGTGTGTTCACAGAGAGGCCCTGGCGCCCGCAGGCACGGACAGGGACACGCGGGCCGGGGCGCTTCCAGCTGGCGGCGGGAGCAGCTCCGCGAGCGTCGTTAGACGTGTGTGACTCCTTCAGCGCAGCAGCAGCATGAGGCGCAGGCCCTGAGACTTCCACAGCAGGGGGACGACGGAGCTGCGGCAGGTGCGCTCACGGCTGGGCGCCCGCACCCACCCCCAGAGACCGGCAGGCCCCTGAGACGGACGTGCCAGACGGCGGGTGTCAGCGTACGGAAGCGCAGGGACCGCCGGGACCGCCGCAGATCCCGCAAGAACGCAGCGGCGAGGCGCAGCGCACCAGGGCCGTCCTTTCCACGCACAGCAGAAACTGAAGCAGAGACAGACCGTCCCAGGACTAAACACACACACGGTCTGGTTCGAGGCGCTGGAGGTAGTAGAGGTCCTACGGGGACAAGGCTGCGGTGGCTTACTCGAGCTCTGGCAGTGCTGGCGGCCTCCCGGCAGGGAGGTGGCCCAAAGTGACCCTCTTCTGTCCCTCTCCCCTCACGGGCTGTGGTCCGAGCTGGGTGCCCTACGCACCCAGGAACCTTTACACGTGCTCCACGCGGCCCAGAACGGGGTAACGGTACCAATAAATTCCCAAGTGCACCGGTAGGAGGCGTCGAAGGAGAAGAGAAGTTTCAGAACGACTTCCCTGAAGAGTCCTGCTCACAGATCTCGGCTCTTCGGTGAAATGTGAGGGGCAAAAGAGAATTGACGAAAAGGTATGGCTTCCTCACCCACAACATCAGGCTTTCCTATCGGCAAGAAAAGGTCTCCGAGTCTCGGACACCAGCCAGGCAGACGTGAGACTTCCACTGTGATTCCTTTGTTCTAAAAGTCCCGGGTCTTGGCTGTCATGTTCGCACTGCGCTGCTGGAGCTCGGGAGGACGGGAGGTGGAGATGGCGCTCGTTCGGGTAAATGAGGGCGGAGGGCCCAAGTTCAGACTTTTAACTTTTAAACCTCGTGTTTTGGCCAAACTTTCAGAGAAGTCACTGCCTATATGAAGTTAGTTCAACAGATAGGAAAGTAAATGTTTTGTCAAAACTTCTAACATGCTGGTCGTCATCACGGAGCAGACAAACAACGGAGCATTCTGTGGACACGGCAGTGTGCAGGGCACTGGGCCCAGGGAGGGTCAAGGCTGACCCGAGGTCAAGGTTAGTCTTGGGTGCAGTGAGGAAGAGGGATGCTGTTTCCAGCACGAAGAAGACCATGGAGAGCAGGAGCACCCGAGGTGAGCGGACCCCCGCCTGGTCAACAACGCCGTGGTCGGCACCGACGGATCAGGAAAGGGAGTGAGGCCGACAGACGGGGACAGAGCCGCCTCCCGGGGCCTGTCTGCAGACGCTGTGAGCAGCTGTGTGCAAACGCCGGGAGGACCTACCAGTCAATGCTCAGAACTGCGCGACTCAACGAGGCCGCTACACTGATGAGCGAACAAAATCAGCAAGCCCTGCGCGCACGTCACTGAAGACAGCATCCCCCAGGTGCACCTGTGCTGTCACCTGTTCCCTGGGAACGCGTGACACTCGCGTCCTCCTGCCGCCTTCACCCCGGGTTTGGGCCTCGGGGCGAGCGGGGGGCCTCAGCGCCCGGGTGAGGAGGACTGGGTCGGGCGGCAGCCTGGAGCTGCAGGGGCTCGCTCACAGGACAGCGGAGGGGGAGGCGAGCAGAGAGCAGCACGCGGGGCCGAGGCGGGCCGGGGGAGCGCTGCTGGGACGTGGAGGCAGCCCTGGCCACCCACCGGGAGCGGCTGGGGAGGGGCAGCAGGGAGAAGCCCACCCCCCTCTCTGCCAACCGAACCCCTCAAGCAAGCGACCACGCGACCGCCGGCCCCCTCCCCGTGTCCACGTCTCTGCTTCTTCCGAAGCTGAGTGCCGCGCGGGGTGGCCTCTCTGGGGTCTCCACTCCCGGTCGGCACGCATGCCCACTCTGGAACCCCTCTGGGTCCCGTGAGTCACACCTCCCGCTAATTCCTTCTGCGGCTCTTTCTCCTCCACACCCCCAACCCCGGGGACTCGCCGCACCCCTCGGGGCAGGTCCTCCTCACCTGGGGCCTCCCCGACCATCACCCCATCACATCTGCCTCCCCAACCCTCGGGTCGGCTAACCTACAATCTCACCACCGAAGCCAGAGTTAAAAACCACAGCTTGGATCTTCTTGTCCTATTGCTCCTGACTCTTTATTGGTTCATCTCGGCTAAAGAGCGGGGTGCCCTCCACCTAGAGGGGTCCCCACATGCGCCTGCAGCACCTCTAGGCCCTACCCTCACGGCACAGCCCCTCAGGCACGGGGCTTCCCCCGCTGCAGCACAGGGCTCTGACCTGCTGGACCGAACCTGTCTCCTGCATAGCGTGGACGTGAGCCTGTAGTCCCACAGGCGTGAGGACGGGGAGGGGCAGACGCTGGAGAGCAGAGCTGGAGGAGCCGGTCCCCGGGGTCGAGGTGGGGAGGGAAAAGCACAGGCTGGGCATGGAGGGCCTGGTAGGGGTCTGGGCGAGGCAGGGCGAGTTCCAGGAAGGACGTGGTCAGGGTCACTTCCTGCTGGAGGACTGGAGGGGGCGGGGAGGAGGCGGCCTTCGGTACGCCAAGGACATAACTGGGGTGCGTGCAGCTCAGGCGGCCAGGATGGGGCCCTGAGGGGACGCACCTCCCTTATGCTGGAAGAGGGGGGGATCAGCTCCAGCGCTTGGAGAGGGAGGGAGGCGCTGGTAGGACGAGAAGCGTGGGGTCGTCGCGGGGGGACAGAGGACCTGGTGTCGTGGCAGGCGAGCCTGCTGCTCTCCGCAGCCGCTGCCCGGGCCGGGCCGGCTAATGCACGGAGACAGCCTGGCGCCTGTGGGGACGACGCGACTACTCACACTGTCCACGGCCAGGATCTTGGCCCAGATGAAAACCAGGAGGGGCCGCAGCTCTCTGGCTGAGCTCTGCAGCAGCTTCAGCACGTACGGGAAGATGCCCACGGACAAGGCCTGAGGGAGAGAAGAGGGCCTGAGCGCCAGCTCCCGGCTGGGGACACAGTGCGCGGCGCCTTCAGTGCTAGGGGAGCGCCGTGCGGATGGACGCGCCTCACTTAGAACAAGCGACTTCCTCCGACCCGCTCACTTCTGTGGCTCTTCTCCAGTCCTGTCGGGGCCGGAGACCAGGGTCCGCCTTCTGAGGAACACACGGCTTCCTGTCTGGGACTCACCGTCCCCACCCTCGGAGGGCCTGTCTGCTCTCTGCAGCAAAGCACAAGTCCCCTTAATCGTGATTCTCACGCTTCAAACCACAAGGCGCCTGCTGCCCTGGGATGGGCCCGTCTGCCAGTTAAGACAGGGGGCCGCCTCGGGCGTTCCTGCGCCCAGATCTGGATGGGGCGCATCAAGGGGGGACGTCTCTGCTCTCGGCAGGGCAGTGACAGAGAAGGGGCCATCTCTGCGCAAAGGACACCGAGGCAGAGCCTTACGTCGGTCACCTCCATGTCTCCCTCCAAGACGGATGGAGGGGGACACCGGGCGGGAGGCCGACGGCCGGGTCTGTGTCCTTCCCTCGCTCAAGGCCGTGTGGAACGAGGGACAAGCATCCTGTCTCTGACTCGGGCAGCTGGGTCTCCCTGGAGGGCCCAGCCCAGACCTGCTGGACACCTCGTCGGACCAGCACCTGTTCATACGGTCCCAAAGTTTCCAACGAGGAGAAGCTCAACTCTGCAAACAGCCAGGAGTGCTATTTTAAAAACTCACCACAGAAGTAAAAAATCTCTCTAAAATGTTATTAGTGCATACTTCCCTGTCTCCTTAATGACTTTTTCCATGGTGGCCAAGCGGCGTCGCCGCGCACAAGCACGCGTGCAGGCCGGGCAGTTCGAGCGTCCCACGGGACCCTCGCCAGTGACCTATGCGCCGTAAAGTCCCTTATGGCCCAGTGCGAACGGTCTGATGGCGGGGGAACTAGTTTTCCTAAGTTTTAGACTTTTTCCTTCTTCCTCCAACCTGAGACTATCAACCATCACTCTCTGTCGACGCTACGTAATGAAAAGATGCAAATGCACAGAAATAAGGATAAAATGCTATGCTGAGCCCCCGCGTGCGCGTCCCTCGGCCTCAGTGACGCCGACCTGACAGCAGGGCGCCGGCACGCCACGCCCCCCCCCCCCCCCCCCCCCCCCCCCCCCCCCCCCCCCCCCCCCCCCCCCCCCCCCCCCCCCCCCCCCCCCCCCCCCCCCCCCCCCCCCCCCCCCCCCCCCCGCCCCGCCAGCCCTCTGCCGGCGTATCTGAAGCGCTCCGTGCTGGTCACACACTTTCATCTGGAAACATTCAGTCTACACCTCTAAAAAATAAGGTCTCCTTTATATGAAAATGACCACACGCCATTACACCTAAGAAAATGAACAACTCTTCTTTAGTGACTACTTAGTTCACGTAAAATGTCTAATTATCCTGAATATTGATCCTTCAAACTGTAATTCCAAACTGTTGTTTGCACACAGAACCAAAAAGGTCCACGTGTCACAGCTGGTGACAGGTGTCCTGAACCTCCTCTAATCAGCAGGTCCCCTAACGATACCCCTTTCCTTCTGACGTAGTTGTTGAAAAACGAGTCACTTTTTGATCTGATTTTTGCCAGTGTTTTCTGTTTTAAATGGCTGTTTCAATAGCCCTTTCTACTCTTCTGCAGAAACGAGAAATCAGAAAAGGGTTTCCAGACCGTGCTGAGCTCCGGAGGGTGAAGTCGGTGAACGGGTGTGTGCCGAGCACTCTCCGGGCTCAGGGGCACGTGTGGGGACGAGCCACACAGCCTGGCAACACCTTCTGTTTGCAAAGGTGAAGCCTTATGGCAGATGGGAGAAGAGGGCAGAGCAAAACCAAACCGCCAGTTGCCATAGTGACAGAGGCCGCAGGGCACGTGCACCGCGACGGTCCCTCGGGCTGACCCTCCCCGCCACCAGTCACTCCTGGCCTGTGAGACAAGACCTCGGACGCACCGCGGAGTCTCAGGGGCCCCACCCTCCCCCAGCTCAGCAGAAGCACGCACCAGGCTCACCGCCCAGGGGCCCAGGTCCAAGAAGCGTCCCAGCAAATCCAGGGCTCTCAGCCGGTGCACCTGGCTCAACAGCACCTGGGAAAGGGAGAAGGAGAGGGCGTCACTGCGGAGCCGTGCGACGCTCAACCCGGGGGCTGGCCAGGTGCGCCCGGACCCGCCCCGGCGCCATCCTCATTTTCCTCAGCAGGTGCTCCCTTCTTCGTATAAAATACGGCCCTGCAGAAAGTATCAGAACAAATACTTTTTAATTGCATTAAGCCACCAAAGACACTGTGGTATATAAACTTCCAGACAGAGTTCCCTTAATTATTCTAAACCAGATAATCTATTACTGGGTTTCTCATCTCTTTTGTAAACTAAATAGAATACGGTGGCTTTGATTCCCTGCCGCTGGGCGCATCTGGCCGTATCACCCCCAGGGCCCGGTTCGTTTAAACAACTTCCCCACTGCAAGCTTTCTAAACTCTTACTAGGGTTTTGCTACTATAAACGATGCTACGATAAATACCCTACCAGGCACATTTCTGCACACTCACATGGGTTTCCTTAGGAGGAGTCTGAGGGTGAGAGCTATGCGAGCTGACTACCAATTACCCTCCAGCGAACCAACCTGCACTTCCAACAGGCCGCGAGCGAGTGGTCCCCGCTGTGGTCCCTCCCTACCCCTTGGTCCCCCCTCCCGTGGGCACTCCCGCCCTGGGCCTTTGCTGATCACAGCGCCCAGGACGAAGGTTTGCTGCCGTGCTCTCTGGTTATGGGACCTTGGGCAAATCACCTGACTTCCCTGAAACTTAATTTCTTAATTTATAAAAAGGAGGTAACACAAAACCCAATCCCAAAGTTTTAATTAAACGACAAATTAAGAGCTCCTGGACAGCAGCCCGCGACCCACTATCATTTGCCAACATGACGGATAAAAATAAAATATCCTCGTTTCCGAATTCATTCCCAGTGAGGCGGATCATCTTTTTTCCCAGGTTAATTGGCTATTTCTGTAGAAAACTAGCCATGTATGTCTTTATGTTCCCACTTAGACACTTGGCTTTTTGTCTCACTGACACAGAAGCATTCTTTATACATTAAAAAGAACCATTTTTGCCACATAGTTTTCTCTTATTCCTTCTTGTATCAGAGTCTAAAATTTCTAACGCGGTCATTTGTAGTGACTTCTCCCTCATGGGATTTACACTTGAGGCCGTGGGTATGGAGTCCCCAGAAGGCACTCTTCTGTCCGCTGCCACTCCCAGCCATCCAATGCGTGTTTATGGGGTGCGACTGGGGGCAGTGGGGAGCCCTCTACTATCATCGGTCGCTGCGGAGAGACAGACAGCCACGCTGTCATGGCCCACTCTGACAGCAGCAGTGCTGTGGATCGTGTGCACGCCTGCCGTCCTTGGGGGTCCTAAAGGTCCCCCCTCTCCGTGGGCAGCCGTGTGGGGTTCCCAGGTAGCAGGCAGAGGGGACGGGAAAGCTTAGGGTGTCTGAGGACGGACCAGGCTGAGCGTTTCCTCAGAGAGGCAGCAGTGGGCGTCCAACGTGGTCAGTGGGGGATGGACTGGCCAGTGGCTGGAGGGAGGGTGGAACGGAGTGGACCTGAGCCTGACTGACTTCGGGGAAGCAACCCAAGACAGCAGGGGTGTGGCCCCTTGGAGCCTGCTGGCTGAGGGAGAAGGGGTGTCGGGGCAGGTGTGCCAACACGGGGGCCGTGCCCGTGGGGGAGGAGGGCTGGGTCATGGGGAGGACGCAGAGCGGAGTGGAATGCAATGGGGGTGAGGAGACGGGGCAGAGGTTTCAGGAACTCACGGTGAGGGGCAAACACGGGCTGGAGAGGGAGCCGGGGAGGGGTCCCGACAGCACCAGGTCCCGGGCACAATGGGCAGCCTGGGGGCCGGGGCGTGGAGCAGGAGCCGCCTCTGGCCGCAGCCCCTGGAATGCCACATGGCCCCCTGCACTGGGTGGGGGCCAGTCCCACGCCGCTGTCCCCACAGGCGTCTGGGCGTCTCTGGTGGTGACGGGGGACCCGATTCCACACTGGACTCGTGGCCATCACGCGCCACCACCGCCCGAAGCTGAGGTCTGCAGGCAAGGTCAGCAGGAAAGCGCGCTCCTGGGCCCTCAGCCGGAGCCGCAGAGGCCACGACATTCTGACACTGGACTCGGGCTCGTTTTCGAAACTGAACGGGACGAGGTCTGCGGAAGCAGCTGGCCTGTGCCGTTCGCCTCGGGGCGCGCCTGGCACGGTGACCCCACGGTGTCAGCACGCAGTGCAGGACGTCTTGTCGGCGACTCGCGGCTGCCTCTGTCGTGCAGGAAGCAGCCGCCCGAGGGGCTCGTTTCCAGACGACCCCGGCCTGTGAGCGCGGCGGCAGTCGGTCAGAGATCAGAGACGTCCCACAGTGACCCGTCCACGGATGCCGCGCGGCTGCCTCCTGCCACCGACGACATGGTAAACACGAACGGAGTCCCGTGTTGCAGGACAGACGGCGGGGAGACAACGGCCTCACGTGAGGCCGGGTCCTGTTCCCTGTGCCGCATGCCCTGGCCGCCGCCGGGGCCCCTTGCTCACGCGGCAGCACCGGGCCTGGAGCCTCATTCTCCAGGATGACTGTGGCGCCGTCTCTTCCCGCTGTGCTGCCCACACCGGTGGGACGCGCGGCGCAGCCTCTGCAGACAGCCCCGCGCCTGGGGGCCTGGCGCCCGAGGACCTTCGCCCTCGCGGGGCTTCGTGCTTTGTGATCATTGTCTCTCTGGAGAATAAGTGTTGCCGGTGAGAGTCCCAGGGTCAAGGTCAAGTGTTGGCTTTTTAAAACATCACATTATCCTTCTCATTCCTTCTGTTGATTCATATTTAGAAAAAATGGAAGCCTAATGTAAACGAAAATTACTTAAAAATAAGGACTGGTGTTTGTTTCTACTGTTTTTTATTCCTCTTCTTCCCATTTCGGACTGGCCCCGGATCTGTGGAAGTTGCAGGGACAGACGGTGAACGGCGTGAGTAACTGGGTTTCCGGCCATCGGTGGCGGCGTGCATGCCCACGTTAGCGCGGCCACGCTCCGTCTGCCTCGGGCACCGACGGCGCCCGGGGTCCCGGGCCGAGACTCCTTGGTGGGGCTGCTTCCTGCAAAGCGGATTCTCCACCTCCGGGCCTGGGGGACCGCAGTGGGTCCTGCGGGCCAGGCGCCCAGGAACCCGACGACCAGATCCCGGGGCCACCGATGTATGCAGGACGGGTCACGGTAATGCGGTTGCTTTCCTGCTGTGGCCTGAGAATAACCCTGCGCTTTCAGACCAAAAATTCTACTTATAAATAAAACGATGCGGTGAAAGCAAACAGATTCTCCCGATGAAACGTCTGGACTGACTCGCGAGGCCAACGGAGGTCCCGACACTGTCCCGTGAAGCCCCTTCTTCTCTCTCCTTCCTACGGATTCTCCCCTCTCAGTCTAGGCTTCCTTGCACACCGGCCACCCGAGGGGGTGTGGACAGCGATGTCTCGTCCACTGCAGGACCGCGTGCACCTGCCCTTGCAGTGCCTCGGGGATCGAGGGACTTCCTTCCGATTCCTCTTGTTTGTATTTCTATAAGGCGAGAAAAGACCCAGAGGCTGGGCAGGGAAGGTTCGTTCCCAGCTGACACTTGCAGGATGGACTGCAGATCAGCTGGCCCGAGAAGACATTTCATCTGACACCGAAGGTCATCGGCTAAGCCTCTGAGTCTTCAGGCACAGAAAATTCTCTCTGGCTTGTGGAGAAAGGAGCAGGGATTGGAAAAGCCACAAAGTCTGCATTAAAATTCTCTTTCCCTTAGGCAGAACTTTCTGACTTGCTGAGGCCCCAGAGGATAATTTATGCATAACAGGGTCCAGGCTTTGGCAAAAATACAGTTCCTTAAGATAAAGGAGGGTGACGTGACCCCAGCTGATGAGAAAGAGGCCGACCCCACGGGCTACACCCAACAAAGCCAGGGCATGTCTGCATGGTGTCCCGGTCCTCTCTTGGTAAGTACAGGTTCACACACTGATCCAGGCTGGGCGCAGCCCGGAGACGGCCCTCCAGGATGACAAAGAGCCTGCTGCTTGAAAGATCACACAGAAAACGTCTCCCCGCCTCCCCTTCTGAGCGATTTTCCCTTACTTCGCATTACAGCGCGGGCTCTATCAGGTCCTCTCTGTCCCCGAGGAGCGTGGGTTGTAAATGGAACATTAGAAAGACGTCAACAGAAGGCCGTTTGCAGCGGGACTGTTTGCCAGAGCCAGAAGACCTGGTTTCGCATGCCCGGCACCTCGCCCGTGCTTCGGAAAGGATGGATTTCACTCGTCACACCGTCGACGACACTAGAAGGCCGGCGGGAGGGCCACGGGCTCTGTGACTGAGCACGTGAGCAACCCGGGAGGGGCTGCAGGGCGCGGCGAGTCCACCCTGCACGTCCCGTCCACTCGCCCCGGCTGGCGTGTGCACCCCCTGAAGGGAGGGAGTGCGGGTAGCTGCCCCGCGCCGGCTTTGTCTCCTCCTTTTAACTGCTGTTCTTCAAACTCAGGATAGTCTTAAACTGAGTTGGAAGCTAACAAGCTCTACGCCCTACTCGTGATGTCGGTCACGGTACAGACGGCGCCTGGACACATCCGGGGAGAGGCCGTGGCAGGGCTCTGGGGCGAGGACGGACCGCTGCGTTTCTAGCACGTCCCAGGGCTTCAGCTCCCAAGTCCCTCTGCTATCTGAGGTCCCGGCACACAGTCCTGGGCCAGGCGAAGCCTCGGCGCTGGTGCCGGCACACGGTCCTCAGTCGGCTGTGTGATGGACCCAGAGGCAGCTGACCAGCCCCTCTCCCCCAGAACGAGGGACGCTGGGCTCTGGTGGCAACAGAGAAGCTGTTCACCCAGTAACCACAGGGCCCTGGGCAGCAGGGGCCGCTCAGCGGGGGCTCTGCTGTGACGTGCTTGGCGGCCTGTGTGGGAAGGTGCCAGCTCTCAGGACCTAAGACCCCGAACCAGGAGGCGGCCCGTCCCTCTGCTGCCCGCAGCCCGGCTGCAAAACACACGGTCTGGGTCCTGAAGTGAGTTATTAGGCCTCGGTGTCCACACTGACCAAAGGTCCACACTCCTGTCCTGCAAATACACACTGACTGACGCAGAAGCTCTGTGAAAATTTCCCATCTTCCTACCGGCGAAGAACCTCGGCACCCGCGTCCCGTCTGATCTCATTAGCCAAGAACGTCAGCTGAACGAGACCCACAGAAAGCATGCTTCCAACCCACTAGCAGGACGCAGGCTTCGTGTGAGCGCTGGCGCCGGCCACGTGAGGGCTGGCACTTGACCGGCACCACGCACGTGCCCTCCACGGAAGGGACGGCAGGGCTTCGGGTCTGGGCTGCCCGCCCGCAGTCGGCAGGCGCCTGGGCCGAGCCGC
The DNA here is from genome assembly GCA_004024585.1 of Paradoxurus hermaphroditus. Taxonomy (NCBI): domain Eukaryota; kingdom Metazoa; phylum Chordata; class Mammalia; order Carnivora; family Viverridae; genus Paradoxurus; species Paradoxurus hermaphroditus. The sequence continues at coordinate 11,779 of PITB01009269.1, read as the reverse complement.
CAGGGCTGTGTGTGATGTCCTCACCGCTCCTCCTCCCTCCCCCACCCCACCCCCCCGGGGACCCGCAGCTCAAGGTCCTTCCAAACAGGAGGGCCTGATGCCACCCAGCACATTTGCCACCGCGTTCCGTGGCTGCCGGGAAAGGCGGCCAACTACAACCCAAATTAGGGCTTCAGCGAGGGTCGGGGAGGCAACTCTGGCACCCCCAGGACGGCCTTCCAGACTAAGTCTGCGGTGGGACCCGGCAACTGCGAGGGGCTGATCCCCCATCCTCACCCCCCAGAGCACTGTGCGCTCGGCCCACCCGGCTGGGCCTGAAGACACTCACCTGCAGGACGATGGGAAGTTGCTCGGGTGGGTTCCTGTTCTCCACGCCCATCGTGAGCCACACCTGGAAGGCGGTCAGCTGCTCGGCAAAGAACGGACTGTGCTGTGGGGCAGGCAGGGCGGCTGGTTAGGGACTTCTCCCTGACACGGCACGCCCCACGCCGCAGCCCCCACGCTGCCTGGGTCCCGGTGACGGAGGGCAGGGAGCGGCAGGGGCGGTTTCGGAAGTGACACGGCACAGCTGGTGGCCTGTGCGAGCAGACCGGGTAAGGGCCGGCGGAAAAGGTGCCCCTGGGCTGAGCTGGGAAGACGGTGAGGAGTGTGTCTGGGGGACGATGTGGGAAGCCTGCCCCGGATGGGTAGAGCTTGAGACGCCTACTGGACACGGAGTGGGGGCATCGAGAGGGCACGGTGCCGTGCCCGCAGTTCCGGGGAGATCATCAGCACTGGAGGCGCAAACTCAAAGGGAAGCCAGAGGCCACGGGCGGCAGCGCAGAAGGAGTCGGGGTGCCGGGCGGGCAGGACACAGCCTGGTTCCGCCGAGACTGGCTGAGCAGCGCGGAGTCACTGGAGACCGAGGCGCAGCGGGCAGAGGCGCTGCAGAGCACGCTCAACACAGGGGGATGTTGACTTGGAGACTCGAGTGTGGACGGCTCTGTGAAGGGATGTGGCTGCCAAGGGGAAGGACCGGAATGGAGGGGGCGGGGGGGAGGGAGTGGCTGGAGGCCACCGGGTCCAGAACTCTGGTTTCACAGTGGGAGGGTGAGGGCGCATCTGTGAGCAGCTGGTGCCGTCCGGGCGGGCAGGCGGGCTCTCGGGTGGGGTTGTGCGCTGCCGGCAGCCCGGGTGGCTCTCCAGGAATGGGAGTCAGGGACATGGGCAGACCTTGGGGCACCTGCAGGAGGCTCTCCATCACCTCAATTGTCAGTGAGACAGAGAGGGAGGACATGGCCGAACAGAGCGGTACAGGAAGGAAAGATGTAACCAAGAATTGTGATTTACTCTGGAACCCTGGGGTGGGGGGCAGGGAGGCAGAGAGTATGTGAGGCCACCCTGGGGTCACGGAGCGGCCGGCAGGCGGTAGGGCTGCTGGACCTACACGTTGAGGTCACAGTGATGGGGGACGTGGAGTTGGTCTGTCCTTCCTGGCCTGGCAGAGGGGACACCTTTCCTGGCAGTGACAGGGACCAGGCAGAGGACAGAAGGAGTGACTCGGGGAGGAGGGAGGGCCGGGAACTGGTCGGTGAACCAAGAGGCCAGGCAGCAGCGGGAAGGCTGGTGTTTTGGTCTGATACAATCACTGTCACCTAACGCAGGGTTCTGCTGCCCTGAACCCCGAACCAGAAGGGCCCCAAGTTAGAAATCTCTGCTTCCCAGCCCTGCCCTCCCGTCCCACCTTCTCTATTTTCCCAAGGGGAAGGCTGTGGCTGCATTTCAGGGTGTCCGTGTACAGAGAAGGAAGGTGGGAAGGCGGGACTGTGGCACGTGTAGACGGTGTGGACCCGCACGCGTACACAACTCAGGTCTGTAAGCCCAACCCCGGGCCTGCTCGCTCCATGCCGTCCACGGAGGAGCCCGGTGGTCAGAGCCACGGGGTCCCCTTCGACCAGTCTGTTGCGTGGAAAGTGCGCAGATAGCGGGCACCACCCCGGAGTCCGCGTTCCTGCAACGCTGGCTTGTGCCAGGGGCACCAAATCTGGAGGGCGACCTGGGAGTTGGGATGGAGCCCCCACACCGGCTTCTGTCCCCACATGTGGGAGGCCTTTGGATTCTGAGGGGCGCTCGGGTAATTCAGATAACTCCATCTCGTCTCCCCTCCCTCCGGCTCCGGAGTTGAAGTAAGGGCGCCCCCATGTTGCTCACTGCCGGAGAAACCCTTCCACACAGAAACGACCAGCGTTCCGCGGCTTCTCGCCCGCAGCTGACGGGAAGGGGAAGCCTCTGCCGCTGAGGTGCACGGCGAGGTCTGTCGTGCCCCTTGCAGTACGGGCAGCCCCCCAACACAAACGGGCTCGGCTTTCTAAATAATGCACCCCAAAGCACCTCTAGAGCGGCTCTGTGTGCACCCAATGATGACTGAGAGTGGGGGTTCCGGGCCAGACCTCCGAGAGCATGGCTGCGGTGTCAGAGCTCGGCTCTGAGTCCTGGGGCCGCGCGTCCAAGGCCTCCCAAGCCAAGTCTGAGGCCAGGCGGGCTGCTCTGCGGCCGGCCCACGTGTCAGACGGCCCGGGGGCCTGAAAACGGGTGCGAGAGGAAAAGGACAGAAAGCAGGAAGGCCGGATGCGCACGAAGAGTCACCTGACCCCTGGGGGATCCCGGCACAGAGGAAGTAGTTCATCTCCACACACCTCCTCCTCTTCTCGCTACACTGCCTGGTGTCTGTCCTCACGTGCAGTGACACGTGCTACTCACGATGATCTCGCCACTTAGAAGAGCAGAGGAAGGAAAACTGCCAAGTGGCCGAGAGCATTCACACTCCACAGTCCGTCAGAGCTCGGCCTGCAGAAGGGCTCTCTAAGTCCCTCAGGAAACCCCACCGTCCACACTTCCCAGCGCACGCAGCCACTCCTCCCTTGTCCCCACGTCAGCAAATGCCGACTCTGACCAGGCTCCTTTCCGTTGTTAATCAAAATCTGTCCTCCCAGCTACTGACCCTGGACGAGTGACAAACAAGCTGGGCTTCGTTTTGGTATATCTGACAATGAGGTTTTAAAATAAGGCCGGTAATTTACACAAAATTATCAGAACAAAGTAGTGAGTTTAGTAATGCTACTGCAAAAACTCTCCTGTAAACAACGTACATATGGAGAAAGAGAGAACAACATTCGGAAAGACATCATTCGCAGTCATGATGACGGAAGGGAAGACTCGACATGCCCCCATGTCCGTCCACGCATCCGTGTAATCCCTATCAACACTGCTTTCATAACCAAGCCTGCTCAGTACTGTGCAAGGACACACTGGCCAAAAAGGCAGAGCTGAGAACACAGGAGCAGCCCATGCGGATGGTCACCCGGTTTGATGTGAATTACGCCAGGTAAGCTCAACATCCACGTGTGGAAAAGCGTGTCTTGACCCCTGTCTCACACCGTCCATACTAGTAAATCCCAGAGAGACTGCAAGTCCAAGGGGAAAAGTAAAATGATCAGGCTTTTGGAAGAAAAAGAGAAGAACACCTTCTCAAGGGTACTCATCTCCAGGTAAAGATTTCTTAAACAGGATACTAAAAGTCTCAAGCATGTGAGAAAAAAAAATTGATAATTTGGATGTTAAAACAAGAAACTTCTGTTCAAGGAAAAAACATTAAAAAAGTGAAAATAAAGTCCACAGAGTTAAAATAAAAAAAAAAAGAAAGAAGGAAAAAGAAAAAGATATGGACAACGAGTGATGGATTTGTATTCAGAACTATACACACAATCACTACAAACTGATAGGAAACAGATAACATAAAAGAAAAACCAAAAGACTTAATCAGGCAATTTACAAAGGAAGATATTCCAATGGCAAATGAAAATACAAAATAGTGCTCAACACTATTAACCATCAGGGAAATACAAGATAAAATCTCAGTGAAACACCTCTTCACACTGAACCACAATAGCCAAATCAAGGGAAAAAGGTACAAAATATCAAGTGTTTGTGAGGACACAGGGCAACTAAAACCCTCAGAAGTTCTGTAGAAGTGTCAGTTGATTTGATCACAGGAAAACTGCACACCAGCACCGATCACACGCACACACAACACGCACACAGACATGTGCCTGCATGGATCACACACACACACACACACACAGACACGCACACAGGCACACGGACATACAAGACAGAGACTCGTACACACATACTTCCCACACAGACACGCATGCATGCACGTGGACACACGCGCCGCCCCGGTGGACCCCACGGACACTCTCGCGGGACTCACCCGAAACGCAGTGCCTTCCTCAATGATGGTGGGCAGCTGAGAGAGGCAGATGTCGACGGCCAGGTCCCAGGCCTGCCTGTGGAGAGAGCAGAGGGCCTCACTGACCGCTTCTCCGGGAGGGGCTCTGGCCGCAGGTGGGCAGAGCCGTGGCCCGGGGGTCCGCAGGAGGAGGAGGAAGGCATTGTTTCTCTCCTGATTTAAATGAGAAAAGAGCTTGGGAGAAAGAAAGGGACTGTCTCACTTTCTGCCTAGTCTTGCCCTGACTGGGCTGCCATGGCCCGTCCACGCCCATGAAGCGGCTGTGGCACCACGGTGGCTGGACAGTGGCGGTGTCACACACAAACGCCCATGGTGCTTCATCAGAAACAGCCAGTGTGGGGCCAGAAGGCGGCTCCGTCTGCATCCCCCCCTCCCCCGTCCTGAGCGGCCCCTCGTCCTGCCCCGAGTCAGGACTGGCCCCACACCACCAGCGGCCTGCGCCTGCGCCTTCGCCTGCCAGGAGCCACTCAGGATGAGGTGTCCCTGTCCTTGTTCGAGAGGATAGCAAGTCCCTCTGACACGTGACCCTGGCCACCCCTCCACCGGTTTCTCAAAGCAACGAGACCTAGCTCAGAACACACACAAAACGGCCAGAGTACATCCGACGACCCGGCGTGCGTGGCTCCACCTCCCTAGAGCCATGTCCCCGTCTGTAAGGGGCAACAACTGTGCCGGCTCCCAGGGTCCTCGGGAGACCCTCGGATAGCAGGTGCCGAGGCAGGGGGGCTGCTCACTCCATTCAGCGTTAGCTCTACACTGACCCAGACGATCGCCCTGCTTTCTCTGTGGCCACAGATGGCAAGTGTGGACGGCACGGACACGAAGCTCCTTCGCCCCTGCTCTCCCTTCCCCTTCTCAAAGCAGGGGCCAGCACGCGGATCTGGTTTCCAGCGCGTCCACCTCTTGACCCAGGGCGGTTCCTGAGAGGCAGGATTCCACCTGCTGTCGGTTAGACTGACGGCCCCGAGCGGCTGTGCGGAAGGGGCACCATGTCTCCACGTCCCCAGGGAGGGCCACATCGGGAATGAAAAACGTGAACATCCAGAAACACAGGACACATGTAAGACAAACAACAGCCTGGAGGGCTCTCCGTCATTGTTCAAATACACGAAATATATTGCAGTTTTCCCAGACCAGCCCCTGCCGAACAAGCTCGCCCTTCCCCCCACCAATCTAATTAAGAGGCAATCAGCACATAATCAAAAGTGCCTCAAAGAACGAGCAATAAATAGTTCCCATATGCTCAGTAAGTGGCCAGGCTGCAGGCGGAATGTTCTTCAGCAGCATTGGGGGAGATATTTACTCTTTGTTAGACAGAAACAAAGTTGATTACTGCAATTAAGGTCTGTAAAAATTCCTTGAATTTAATCTAATAAAAACTTCGAACTTGAGAAGTTGGAAGCAAGTGTGTACGAGCGGGGTGGGGGGAGACGAAGGTGTGAGCTGCAGGGGCGTATCCAGGGCAGACAGCCGCCACGCCTGGGTCGGGCCCTGGGAGTTGGCTACACCGCCACGGCGGGCGCCCGGGGCCCCACTCGCGCAGAGCAGGCAACACGCCCTTCCCAGCCCCCTCATCAAGATCACGAGGCAAGGACAGTCCTCCCATTAAAATGCCACCGCAGCTGTCCTCGGTCCTGGTGAGGGTGTCCTGGGCAGGGAATTGGGGGAACCAGGCAGCACTGGGAGAGGCCGCCATGTGGTCTTGTGGCACCAGCTCGGTCCCTCCAAAGAGTGAAAGCCCCAGGGCCAGAGGGTGACAGTCCTTCTGAGAGTGTGCCCCAAGTGGTCACCGGCTGGCCTGTCAGCTCCCGAGGGCCGGCCCCTCCCTCGGGGACTTGGTCCTCAAGCAGTCCCGATGTGTGCTTTCGTTTGTGTGCAGGGGCTCGGGGGCTACAGATGTGACAGGGAGCCCTGGAAAGGGCCGTGGCCGGGGGGCCCCAGCCGTCTGAGGGGCAGAGGAAAGGGCCGTGGACGGGGGCCCCAGCCGTCTGAGGGGCAGAGGAAAGGGCCGTGGACGGGGGGCCCCAGCCATCTGGGGGGCAGAGGAAAGGGCCGTGGACGGGGGGCCCCAGCCGTCTGAGGGGCAGAGGAAAGGGCCTCAGCCCACGGAGTCGAAGATGACGGTGCGTATGCAGCTGTGGCGGGCTGGTGGCCCTCTCCAGGCCTCCGGCCGCCGGTGCGCACAAGAGGAAAGGGCCGGCTCGGGGACCTGAGCCCCACGAAAGTCCAGCAGCGCAGGAGTGGTGCTCTCTGCGGAGCGTCTCACCAGTCGGTTAAAATTGGCTGCATTTTCTAGGGTAAGATCAAAATGAACTTGGTGTCTTAATTTGGATTCTCGCTCGGGGAGAGTGGGAACACGAGTCCCGGGAAGTCTAAGGCCGTGGCGATGGGCTGTGGGGCTCCGCACGCACTGGAGCCCAGGCAGGTGCCAACCCGGGAGGTGTCTGCGATCGCACTTCCCACAGCCCGCGAAGCGGCTGCGCTGCGGCGGGAGGGGGCGCCGCGACAGCCCGGCCAGCTGATCGGATCCCCGCGGCGCGGAGCAGAGGCAGCTCGATGAGTCACCGCCCGGGGAAACGTGCCGTGCAGGCAGGAGCTCGGGTTTTCAGGAAACGGGCCTCTGATGGCAGACGCCCAAGGAGTGGGCCGGGAGGAGAGCCTTCCAAGAGCGCGCGGCCCCCATCTGCAGCGATCGCTCAGCGGGCGAGGCGCCCTCGACGGGAACGGAAAGCACAGGTTATGGCCGTGGAGAGGGGCGAGGCTTCAAGACCGCAGAAACGGAAAGAGAAGGAGAGCGAGCCCCTGGCGGCTCCACCTCAAAGATTCAGCAGGAGCCGGCCCGGCGCTTCGTCGCTACGCCCGCCTGGAGCCGAGCGCAGACGCGGACGCCGTGTGTTTTAACCTCAGTTTCTGCTGGGCTTCGTTCCCTTCTCCCCTGCTCAAGATCCAACCTCTCCATCACCACCCAGGGACCGCAGGAACCACACGGCACACTGTTTGTTCCAGATGCTCCTGAAAACCTCGGCTGTGTGCTCCCGGGGGACGAGCAGGAGGGAAAGAGCGAGGGGCATTGTTCGAACGCAGCTCGTCACCAAACCAGCTCTGCGGCCAGCCCCTGCCAGCACCGGGCACCCGGGCACCGCGGCGGAACCCGAGCACAGCGGAGCATGACCGTCTCGGCCCTGGGCCCACGCTGTCCCCTCTCTGTGCCCACCACCACAGCCTGGTCCCTCACAGCTGCTCTCCTGCCTGCCCCACGGACAGAGGTGTGAGCGGCGCGTCTGCCACCCGGGCTCTGCCGAGTTCCCAGCCCCCCTGCATGAGGCGCATTAGACGCAGACACCAGGCGAGGGCAGAAGCGAGCTGTGCCCCTGGGGTTGGCCGCTGCGGGGCGGCAGGAAGCCGGGGTCCCCTCAGCTCACGCTCAGGCTACCTGGAACGAGCAACGGACTCTCCTTTGCGAAGTCTGTGGATTCAGCGTTGCCAACCAACCTGTGTTCCCACCACTCCCTCACTCCCTCTAAGCACCGCCGGGGGGGAGGCCTCCCACGGCAGCCGAGCCGGTCCTCCAGCAGGGGTGCGGCTGCGGGCCCGCGGGTGCGAGACCCGGTGTCCACACCGTGTTTCTGACCTCCGCCTTAGCACGAAACAGCCCCAAATGGTTTTATAAAGAAATGAAAACTGTCACTGTCTCCAAGGGGGTCTTCTCCTCCCTAGATCTACACCACGGTGGCCAGGCCACACCAGCCACACCTGCAGCTGCAGCCCTGGGTCACTCCTGACGCACGGCCGTCCCTCTGGGAGCACCTACTTAGAAACCACCTCAGCAAACGCGGGAACCAGAGCCAAAGCAGGAGTGGCACCCAGGCTCTGGAGAATTCAAGCACAAACAAACATTCCTCTAAATCCTGGGAGAGCGAGGAGACCTACGAGCATGGCCGTCACTCTCCCCCCCCCTCCCCCCGCCTCTACGCTATCTGTTTCAGCGTGCAGGCGAGAGTGCGTGGGCAAGACGCAGTCACTGCAGACACTCCCCGAGGAAGCAAAGACCGTCCGTGTGGGTCTTCCGGACGCCCCTGGGTGTGAACAGAAAGCGAGGCTCGTCCAAGGTGGCCCCACAGGCCAGCAGCGGCAGGACATGAAACCAGTCCAGGCAAGGGGACTAGGACTTAGGTCACTTAGAACAAGGAACCTGGAACAGCATTTAAAAAAACTGTGATCACTGGGCGCCTGGGTGGCTCAGTCAGTTAAGTGTCCACTTCGGCTCAGGTCACAATCTTCTGGTTTTGTGAGTTTGAGCCCAGCGTCGGGCTCTGTGCTGACAGTACGGAGCCTGCTTGGCATTCTCTCTCCCTCTCTCTCTGCCTCCTGTCCCTCTCACGCACATGTGTGCTCTCTCTCTCTCTCTAACTAAATAAACTTGAAAAACATTGTGACCACTCCCAATTTGGCTGTGTGTGTGTGGGGGGGGTCTATTTACCACTAAACGGGTCCCCTTGAATTTTCTGCGTGCTCAGTGAACTTGCACTGGCCAGAACCCCCACGTCCCCACAAGCTCAGGTGACAGTGCCGGCGTGGTGGGTCCTGCCACAGCCGGCCCCTCCTCCAGAATGCTGGGCCCTGGCACTGCCCTGGTACAGCCACCGGGGCAGGGGGGACACAGTGACACCGAAGTCACCAGCTCAACCAGACGACGTTTCTGGCCATTGCTGCTTGATTGTGTTTCTGTGAGCATTTTCTCCTTGAACCCTAAAGCCTGCTTTCACATCCGAGTCCTGATCAAAGTAGGTTAATGGCATACTTTTCCACATTTAATGGGACTGACTAAGGTTTACTCTGGCTACAGACTCACGCTCCCACCGTCCTTAGGAAAAGACTGTCTGGAGGAAACCATGCTGTACACATAGGATTCTCCTCCCTGGAAATCTCGTCACCACCGGTTTCTGCAAGGGGACCCTGTGGTTTGACTACATGGCGTCTCTCAGCATGTAAAGGCAGGAAGCCATGATACCGAGCCTTTCCAAGAAAGATCCCAAATGGAGGAGCTTCGAGGCCGATAGTGAAGCAGGGCAGGCTCACTAAAGGATAGCCGGGCCCCTACGGACACCTCTCCCCTGCAGAGCTGCCAGGCTTCAGGGACCCAGGGGGCACCAAGGTGCAGAGGTCCCTGCTTCTGCCCCCCCAGGGCATCCACGGTCCTGGACTCACACAGAGACCCCACCAGGCTGCATCTAGTCCCCCTAAATCAGAAAGATTTTTAAAAATACTGTACTGGTGGGGCGCCGGGGTGGCTCAGTCGGTTGAGCGTCCGACTTTGGCTCAGGTCATGATCTCCCTGTTCCTGAGTTCTAGCCCAACGTCAGGCTCTGTGCTGAGAGCTCGGAGCCTGGAGCCCGCTTCGGATTCTGTGTCTCCCTCTCTCTCTGCCCTTCCCCTGCTCATGCTCTCTCTCTTTCTCTCTCTTTCTCTCAAAGGTAAATAAATGAACAATAAAAAATTAAAAAAAATTTAGACTCAAGGGGCACCTGGGGGGCTCAGTAGGTTGAACGTCCAACTTCAGCTCAGGTCATGATATCAGAGTTCATGAGTTCGAGCCCCACACTGGGCTCTGTGCTGACAGCTCAGAGCCTGGAGCCTGCTTCAGAGTCTGTGTCCCCCTCTTTCTCTGCCCCTCCCCTACTCTCACTCGGTCTCTCAGAAATAAACATTAAAAAACCCCAAAAAGATACCGTATTGGCTATCAACATTTTAAAGTAAGGAAACTGGAAATGAAAATACATATTTATGAATACTCTTTAAAACTGAAGCCCTTCCAGGCTCACCGCCCCTAACCCTTCTTTATAATACATGTTTTATAAAAACCTGGTTCAGAAGAAACAGGACTTAAGACATCACTTCTCTTGAGGGAAAAGGCAGTTTTGAGGACCCACGCTTCCAGAAACGTCAGTCTTCACTCTAATTGTTCACTCGAAGTTCCACAAAGGCCTTCGAACACCCTCCCAGGTGCAGCGTGGCGGGGCCGCACGGTGACTGTGGGGGCCCCTCTGCCTGTGGCCCCGCGGCAGCGTCTGTCTTGCCCTGGGAACCCCAGACGCGGGTACGGACAAGGCGCGGCATGTCCCCGTTCCCCTCACGGATGGGAATCCTACTTCCGCACTTCCCGAGAGGACGCGGGCAGCACGTCTGCAAACCCATCCCCGGTTCTCCGCGTTTTCAGTGCCGCGGGAAAGCGGTCGTGCACGTATTTAAAAAAGTCACTTGCTGGAATAAAGCTGACCACGAAGCTACACCGCGGGTGAGAGGCTGCTCTGAAGTATCTGGGTTAGGGTTCCTCTCAGGGACAGACACCTTTGCTATCACCCCGTTTTAGTACTGCCTCAAATTCTGCCTGAGTCACAGGAGCGAGGAGACGGGAAGACTAGAAGATCCCAGTGGAAGACGCGTTACGTTGGCGCCGTCATTACGGTTACTGGTGATGTGAGTCGCCGCCATCCAGTTTGGGGGAAACCATAAGCAACAGTCGTAAGACTCTCGCATGCGGTGTGAGCAAGTGCGACCGTGTGTGTGTGTGTGTGTGTGCATGTGCACACCCGTGCGACCGTGTGTGCGCGTGTGCACGTGCGACCGTGTGTGTGTGTGCATGTGCACACCCGTGCGACCGTGTGTGTGCATGTCCACACCCGTGCGACCGTGTGTGTGTGTGCATGTGCACACCTGTGCGACCGTGTGTGTGCGTGTGCACACCTGTGCGACCGTGTGTGTGCACGTGCACCGTGTGTGCTTGTGTGAAGTGAGCACAGGGTTAACTGGTCATGAACTGGACAGCTTGAGTCCGACGGAGCAGGGGGCACACACCCCGCAAGCCCGGCTGGCACCCCCTTTCCCCAACACCGGGCCCTGTGGGGTCAGCAGCGGCGCGCGGGCCTCTCCCGCCCCGAGTTACCGGCTGCAAGGCCTCTGGAGGCGCTGGTCCCGCTCAGTCTCGAGAGACGCCCCGCGGCACCTGCGCCTCGGTCGGAAGGGGCCCCGCCTTTCCCGACCGCGGGAGCTTCGGGAAGGACTTTACCTGCCGGTCAGCACCACCTGGACCACCCGGTCTCCGGGTCTGGTGGCACGGCTTCCTGTTTTGCCGCACGTAATTCCACGAAACTGTCCCGCCGCAGGAGCGGACGGGAACCGAGCGGCGGCGGAGGGAATGGCGCGCTGTCCGGCACGGCCGGCCGGGAACTTACCACATCGCGTGCATGTACGTGGGGGGCAGGCGTGGGCTGCTGACGGGCGTGCAGTTGTAGGACCTCATGATCCTTTCTGCCAGCAGAAAATTTCGAAACAGACTGGCCACCAACAGGTCCTGTCTGAAGAGCTTTTGGAAGAGATCTGAGGGCAGATAAAACAAAAAGGTACCTTCAGGGGCTCGCATCCAGCATTTAAAGCCAAATACGCAAACTGACTTCTATCGGAATGTTTTATGAGCAAGCTGGGACCGGT